>CM076583.1:584056199-584308915 GCA_034641835.2 Pinus albicaulis
AGTCTGATCCTCAATCAGTTCCCCTATCCGTAGATTTTTGATCCAGTTGTACTTAGGCCTGGATTTCCCAAAGAAGTTTATGATATTTCAAAAATTTTTGTCTTCCCATGTTGACATTCCTAAGTTGAACCCTCCTTATTCCACTGCCAAATTTCCTGAAAGGTCTAGACATATTATCTTAATGCTATATTTTATACTGGGATACTTTACAGATGGATTCACTGATGAATCCATTCTTGGTTTTCTATCCACCTTATCTCCAGGCCAACCTCCAACAATCATTTTTGATTATGCTAGATTCATAGCAGACAGTATTCATCATCAGCTGACCAAACTACCCACTGAAGGGGTTTTCAGATACTCATCCTACTTATTTCACTTATTTTTATTCTTCCAAGTTGATAATTTTCCAATTGCATTGCAAAATATGGATGTGGAGGGTAAGCCTTAATCCATCATCTTTTGGACTTCCTTGCTCAGGAAAGAGTGTATTGATTTCACCTACACAGATTTTTCAGACCTCTTTCTACATCTAGCAATGAAAATTTTATACAAAACAGAGCAGCCCAGAGTCAATGAAGAAATGAAAAGAATATTGCAACTATCAGAACATAATAAAATGAGAGGCTAGTTTCTTTATGAAAAGCATACAGAGATAAGAATTTTTGGATCCAACTTATTACCTTATAAGTTGCCAAAATATATGAGAATGAGAATTTTTGCATTGGAGTATTTAAGACAAATTCTCAATTCTGACTCTATTAACTTCTTAGCTGCTAGGAAAAAGACTCAATTCAAGCTAAAAATTCAGATTGGTCCTTTTATCATAAACAACAGAGAGGCAGAAAAATAAATCACAAAGAGACTAGCAAAGTATAAATTTCAATAAATTTTTCCATGGAACTATGATCCTCAAGGGATCCTGAGCAATTTAAGGGTAAAATGTAAACTAACACCCTTCATACATGAGCTTAAACCAGAGATTGAGAAGTTTTCCAATCAAGAAGAATGGGTGGAGAACACACTGACAGATACAGCTACTAATACAGAGACAACACGAAAAATGGTTAGAACACAAGCCCTTGAAGTTGTAAAGAAGCCAGAGACTTCAGTCAAAAGAGGCAGGGAAGAAGGAGCATACACAGCAGAAACAAATTCATAAACTAAATTCAAACTGATTTATAATAAAAGGCTTAAATTCAGCTCAATTGGGAAAGAAAAGGTAATTGATATTGAAGATACAAATGAGCCAGAGATAAATAATGATGAAGCTACAGTGATAGTCAATGAAAATCTTGCAGAGATTGAAAAAGAAAAAAACAACAGGTAAAAATGATACTCAAATGATTGAAAAGCCACAAAATATGGAGGCCTCTTCCTGACAAACAACTGAGGAAAAGGATTTAGATATCAAAGAGAAATATAAGCAGATAAAACTGAAGAATGAGGAGATCAAGACTTAGATATATTCTCAATTCCTCAAGCAAAAACCAGGGAATCAAAATAGGCTACTGATAGCCTTTGATTATTCTACAAACAAGATTATTATGTCATTTTTGCAACCAACTACTTCAGCACCAAAGACAGTGGCAGATTATAAAAAGATGGAGTTTGAGGTAGACACTGAAAATGTTCATGAGCTAGACCAAATTGAATTTCATAGACATAGCTCTGAAATGTTGTATTCAACTATGGTAACAAAGGAAATGAGTGCTACCAAGTTGCAGAATACTATTCTTAATATGTAGGATCAAATGAAGCTAGACAAGGGATATTTGTATACAAAGGACCTAAGGATTAAAGCCTTAGAGGATTTAGTTTTACAGGTGGGATATGATCCCTCAAATATTCAAGCAACAGAGTTGCTGGTTAAGAAAAAGAATGATGATATTACAGCTTTGAGGAAACAACTTAAGCTTCCTCAAAGTGAGCATCCACAAACCAAAGAAATCCTTCAAGAGAAAAGTAAAAAAGAAGATATGATGAAGCTCATCGTGAAATTAACTGCTCAGATCAAATAAATGGAATACCAAAAGGACCAGCTTGTCCAAGAGAAGGAAACTGTGAAAGAAACTGACACTCCTATCATTCCTTCAATTATACTAGTGATTACCACATCAGTGGCTTCCACATTAGGAAAAAAAACTAGCACCAAAATAACCATTGGCAACTACAGTGCCAGTGAGTTCAACTACTACTTCAACCACAAATTCTTCTACAACACAGGTTCAACAAACAGATGGAGCAGGTCAGATTGTAAGAGCTATGGAGGAATTGTCTTTGAAAACTAATGAAATCAACAACCTAAAGAAGATGATTGATAATATTGAAGCCAAAAATAAGTTAGCTTTGATAAATGCTAAAACTCATGAGCAGAAGACAATTAGACTTGGATAACAAATCAAGGGCTTACAAAAAGAGCCAACATTCACTGAGAAAATTTCATTTGTAAAGAATCATCTATGGACAAACATAATTGAAGCCATTCACTCTCAATGGCCTTCAATTCAGGTTATATATGAGCAAAGAGACTTATTATTAGCAGCTCAGGCAGAGATTCAAAAGACCAAGGATGAGTTAACTGATAAGCCAGCTCAGGCTTTAAAACTCATCACATTCCTAAACCGCAAGAACAAAGTAGAATTGGAAGAATTACAGGTATTGGACAGAACATAAACCATTTTACAGATTAAAAAGGTGGTAACAAAGAAAAATTTGATGATCAATCTGGAAGAGAAATGTGAATCAATGAACATTTCCATAACAAAGTTTTTGGCAAAATACACAAATTTGAGACAGAGGGGCTTGCCAGACATCCTTGTTTTTAATGAAAAACTGATGCCCCAGAAGGATTATGATAAAAATATAATGGAATTTTCCAAGGAGCAAGTCAACAAACCATTACCACAAGGCACTCCCACAAGAAAAGTCCTCCTTCAACACTTTGAATATTTGTTCTTTCTACAACATGAGATTAAACATCTCTTTGTGTTTAAGCCCACCTTTTCTAGATACATAGAAGCAGATGAGAATTTTAGGAAGCTAAAGAATGTCAAAATTCCGAATGAAAAACAGTGGCAAACATTTAAATATTTAATGTAACAATGAGAGGTAAAAGAGTGAAGAAAATTGCCTTGAAAAACATTAAAAAAGAAACAGTGAAATAAAAGGACAGTCTGCTGATTTTTTACTGCAAAAAGATATATTTTTACAGCAGTAAACAATGGAAATACCAGTCAAAAGGGTATCAGTGTTAAAGAGCAGCGTTAAAGAGTATCAGATGAAAGAGTATCAACTAAGGCAACTCAAATGAAGATATTTTTTCTAGCAGCCAGCAAGCAGGACAGCTAATCACTCAAAATGCTCCTTGTTAGATAAAGTAGTTCTATTTATTTTGGATAAGAGGACAGCTTGATGATTTGTTAAGCAACTTTCCCTCTTATTTTGTAAAGATATTTTCTATTTCCTAAAGATATTCCTAGATGTCTCCTAGGATATTTGTAGCTACATTTTGTATAAATACTTCTACATTAGAAGTATTCAGTGTGGAATAAAATTGCTGGTCTTACTACAGACTTTTTGCTGAACATTGGAGGCTATTGTGTGTTGATTTTGAAGTAGCACACTGGACAAAGCCAAACTGGCATCATAATTCAGGATCCCTATGATAAGCTGATGAGTGAAATACTTCCTTCTTGTCACTGTTTTCTTTTCTGAGTTTCATGCAATTCATTATATGTTTGTTCTATCTAAATGTGCAACTAGGAATATTACTACAGATTAGTCTAGTGCACCCTGTTTTTAACTAGTTACCATTTTAATGTTTTCTGCTGATTTCCGGTGTTAGGAATCCTTGATTGCTCCTACTCCCGTTTGACCCCTACCTCCTTCTTCCATTTTGCGGATCAAAGGATCCTTCATTTCCCTTTATCCCGATCATACCATTTCACCAAAAAACATTTTTCCAAATCTTTGAGGGTTATCTATCTTGCCCTGAATATATTTGTGCCTTTTTGGCCTTGACTTCTAGTGCTGCTAGCTACATTTAGACTCCATAGCCCAATGGACAAGTTGATTTCTCTCTAGTTTACCTCTAAGTGATTTTTTCCCACCAAAACCTTTAAAAACAAAAGCAATTGTTCTATCATAACTAGCCTAAAAACATAAATAAAAAACCAAGATAAATCTTAAAGAGAGAGCCCTCTCTAAATTATAGAAAGGCTAGATCCTAGAATTTGAAATAGGTTTGTGGTTACCTCTAGTGTTCTTTGACTAAAAACTCAAATCTCAGAACTTAAGAAATTATTGAGTGATAACATACTAGCGATCATACTGGGGAACTAACCAATCTCCAGTCTTAAATTTAGTCTTAAAGGAAGTTCTTTCATTTATCTTTTTACTTTAAGATTATTTTTATAGGTTGTGGGTATTCAAAACAGTCATTCTGGCTTCTAGGAAAACCTACTATACCAGGTCTAACCCAGATCCTAAGCCTGCAGTTATAGTAGATAACCCAGATCAGATTGGTAAAAAGAAAAAGCAAACTGTCAATTTAGAAACTGAAGTACCATTGAGAAAAACCAATTATTTACCCAAAGAGTTAGTGAGTCTAAATGATATTGATTTTGATCTGAAGTTTGAATATTCATTGTTTAAATCTAAATCTGAAACTGAGTTGAAAAATACTTTTATAGATCCTGTTTTTATTTCATCTCTGAATGCAAAACATAAAAATATTTCAGTAGAAACAAAATCAAATAAATCTGAATATCAAAGTCAAATTGAAAAGATTAATGTTACATTGATTAAAGATATTGATGAAGCTATTGAATTAACTCATTTGTTGTCTTACATAAAACCTCCAGTTTCTCAATTGCAGAAAACAATAATACAACAGTAGATTCATCTTTATATGCTGTTACTTCATTTATAGATACCATTGCAAGTTCATCTACAGATCATTTCAATCCTAGATTTCCTTTGTAGCCTAGGATATTATTTCCTTCATCCACTCAATCCACTGCATCCACTAGTTTACATTTAGATTTTATAAGCACCACATCTTTATTTCCCAACAATTCCATTTACATACCATTGCTAAGCCATAGTTGCTAATTATACTTCCCTTGTCCTCAACGGTTGCTTTGCATAACATGCCTCAAGATTATCATAACAAAATACCACTATTTGATGGTACTACACAATATACTGCTCAGCAACATGTAACTAAAGTCACAGAATTCTTTGAAATTTATGAAATAGATGAATCAGATGTTAAAATGAGATTGTTTGCTCAAAGTTTGACTGGAGAAGAAATGGTTTAATGATCTAGCTACTGGTAGCATAACTGAATTAGCTGTATTTCATAGGACATTTTTGAATAAATGGGAAAATAAAAGAAACCCCCTTCAAATATTATAAGAATTTTATGCATTAAAAAGAGCTCCAAATAGGCCAGTTCAGGATTACTGCACTAGGTATAATAGTGTTTATAATTCTATCCCTGTAATTCTTAAACATACTCCTTATTCTGTTTTGCTCAAATTCCTTGATGGATTTGATGCAGATATGGCTTATCAATTAAGGGAAAGAGGTGCAGACACTTTAGAAAAAATGTAAGAAGATGTTGTTAGTGTAGAAATAAACATATTGGCTAAAAAAGCTAGACTCAGAAATGAAAGAAGAGTGACTATCAAAGAAGAAAATTCAAATTCAGATGCAAAAATAGATAGTTTAGCTAAAACTTTAGAAAGGGTGGTAGAAATATTAGATAATATAGATATAAAACCTCAATGGGATAATAAACCTTAGATTAGAAATCCCAATTTCAGAAAAAACAATAATTTTGGAAAAGCTAAAGAAGCAGCTCCAGACCAAAACATTAGGCCCCCATTTCAAGAGAACTATGCTGAAAGTTCTCAAAATAATGATGAAGATGAGGATGACATCAATCATCTAATGGGAATAGATGAAAACAACACCATTTTCCTCACTCAAGAAGATCTGGAACTATTTGAGCTTCAATAACTCAAATTAACTCAAAAAAAAATACGGAAAAGCTAAAGAAGCAGCTCCAGACCAAAACATTAGGCCCCCATTTCAAGAGAACTATGCTGAAAGTTCTCAAAATAATGATGAAGATGAGGATGACATCAATCATCTAATGGGAATAGATGAAAACAACACCATTTTCCTCACTCAAGAAGATCTGGAACTATTTGAGCTTCAATAACTCAAATTAAACTCCAGTGAATCCTTTGACTACAAACAGGGTTATGAATTTTCCATAAATGAAATACACAGTCAGTATAACCTTAGACATAAGAAAAATAATGAGTCTTGTACAAAAAACAATTCCCAAATTCAAAATAAGAAAAATGTAGAAGCCCCGAAAACAAAAGTTTTGCAAATTCTCCCAAGGGAAAATAAGCAAAATTTCAATCATTCTAGTCCTAAAAAATCAACAAGTCTCAAAATTGTTGATATTATTGATGAAGTAGCTCAATCTTCCAAAGATACACAAAAAACTAATACTACAAAAGCTTCTAATTCAGTAAAAACAACAAATTCTGATCCTAAAAAGATTCATGCTGATTCTAAATCAGCAAATCCTAGAACACATGTTGATAATTCTAAGTCTGATAAAACTTCTGCTGCCACATAAACAGTTCCTGAAAAGATAATTAAAATCAACAAAATTCAAGAAACTCAGACAGAGAATGCCAAGACAATTGAAGATAGAAATACAACTATTGAAAATCAAGAAAAACCAACTCAGATTACAGTTACTAAAGATGAATTAGTTCAAATTAGTAAATCTCAACCCTCATTCAATATTCAGTCTGAAATTGCTAAGTTAAAAATACCTATTCCTTTAACAGAATTGGTTAAAAATGACTTATACAAATCAACTATAACTGAAACTTTGAATATGAATGATGGTGAAGATGCCATTAATTTGAATGATGATCAACCAGAGTTGATTTTTGGCCCTCATGTGAATGGAAAGCATTCAGATGGATCAGTCCCTCCTTTCTATATCAGTCTTACCATCCATGTTCAGATTTTACACAACGCTATGTTAGATTCAAGAGCTTCCCATAACTTAATGCTCAAAGCTATCATGGAAACTCTTAATCTAGAAATAACCAGGCCTTACAAAGATTTGTTTTCATTTGATTCTAGCAAAGTTAAGTGCTTAGGATTAATTAAATACTTACGTGTGAATTTAGTTTAGTACCCTAGTAAGAGTATGGTAATGGACATTCTAGTAGTTGACATCCCACCAAAGTATTGTATGCTTCTTTCTCGCTCATGGGGAGCAAGGGTGTAGGGATCTTTACAATTGGACATGAGCTATGCTACTATATCAGTGTTTGGTCAACCCAAAAAGCTATATAGGGATAAATTCATGGTCAGTAGTGCTGAGAGATCCATAAATTACCCCATTTATTCTACATCAACCTTGACTCTTTTATTTTATGTAACTCTGATAACAATGAAATCCAAACTGAACTGATTGATAAAAAGCCAAAACCAAACAATGACAACATATTTCATGAGTCCCTTTGGCACTTAGACTTTGATGGCTCTGTGAACAAATTAGGAGCAGAAGTGGGAGTATGGATTACAAATATGGAAACTAATCATTCAAAAGGACATTCCTTCAGACTCAACTTCAAATGTACCAATAACATGGCAGAGTATGAGGCACTCATTCTAGGCCTCTAGATCATCAGGAACTTAGGAAGAAAAAGAATACAAATCATGGGAGATTATGAATTAATCATAAAGAAAATAAATGGAGATTATTCTATTTATAATCCTAGACCAGCCAGATACAGAGATACAACAACTAATTTAACTGATGATTTATTGGAATGCAAATTTGCTGCTATACCTAGAAAACAAAACATTCAAGCACACTATCTAGCAAATTTTGCTAGTACTTGTAACTTCCCATTCCAACCAACTCATAGGTACACTGCTGAGGTTAAACATAGACCAATTATCCCAGACAACCTCAAGTACTGGTAGATTTTCTCTCACGATGAACATATTTACCATTTTTTAAATAATGAGGAAGAATTTCAAAATTGTAAAATAGATACAGACTGTAATAGATTCGGATTTTGAATGTCAAATAGATAACATAGATGTACATAAATTTAACAAACCTACTGTATTTACTCAATTCGACATAGACAGCTTATAGAAGGTAGATATTGATGAAATCATTGAAGAAGAAATTGACATGTTAGATCTAAAAGATAATTTTTTGCCTAAAGGTTTAACTCCTTTGGAAGACCTTTTTGATTCCAATGATGTACCTAAAAAGCCAAAAATGGAACCAGTTAGGCCTGACATTGAGGAATGTAACATTGGGATAGAATTAAAACCAAAAATGATTAAACTGTCTAAATCTTTACCTCCACAAGAAAATGAAAAATACATTGATGTTTTAAAGGAATATCATGATGTGTTTGCTTGGAGTTATGAAGATCTCAAAGCTTATGACACAAACATAATCCAACACAAAATTCCCATAAAAAATGATAAAAAACCCTTCAAAAAAAAATTAAGGAGAATTAATCCTGTTCTATGACCTTTGATAGAAAAGGAAGTAAAACGCATATATGATGCTCCGATAATTGCACCAATTAGATATCCTGATTGGGTTTCAAACCTAGTTCCAACAAGAAAGAAAACTGAAGAAATTAGGTTATGTGTCGACTTTAGAAATCTTAACAAAGTGTCTTTAAAGGATAATTACCCTTTACCAAAGATGGATCATACATTACAAAGGGTAGTTGGCTCCTCTAGAATTTCTTTGTTAGATGGTTTTTCAGGATACAACCAGATCCTAGTCCAAAAGGAGGATCAGGATAAAACAACTTTCACCACTCCTTAGGGCACTTTCATGTATGTGAAAATGCCCTTTGGTCTGATGAATGTAGGAGCAACCTTTCAGAGAGCTATGGACATAGCCTTTGCAAAAGAGATTCATGACTTCTTGGTAATTTATCTAGATGACATTACTGTATTTTCAAAATCAAATAATGAACACTTGGATCATTTGAGACAGGTATTTATTAAATGTAGGAAATTTGGCATCTCTTTAAATCCCAAGAAAACTCTCGTTGGATTAGAGGAAGGTAAGTTACTAGGACATATAATTTCAAAAGAAGGAATTAGAATTGATCCTGCTAGGATAGAAGCAATTTTGAACATTCATCCACCTAGAAATATCAAAGAATTACAAGATTTCTTAGGTAAAATTAACTTTTTGAGAAGATTTATTTCAAAATTAGCTGAAATCATTAGAGAATTGAAAAATATGCTCAAAAAAGACTCAACTTTAAAATGGACTGTTGAAGCCAAATAATCATTTGATTCTATAAAGCAGGCTTTAACTAAAACACCAGCCTTAATCAGTCTAGATTTCAAGAAAGACTTTATAATCTTTTCTTTTGCATCAGAACATACCATCGCTACAGTTTTACTGCAGAAGAATGATCAAGGTTTTGAACAGCCTATAGCTTTTTTCAGTAAGACTCTTAGAGATACACCTTTGAAATATAACATAATGGAGAAACAAGCCTTAGCCTCGGTTAAAGCTATAAAATATTTCAGAGTTTACATTCTCTATTCCCACATAATTTCCTATGTCCCTAATTCAGTAGTTAAAGACATTCTTACTGAGGATGGCCCTGATGGAAGAAGAGGTAAGTGGATTTCCACTATCCTAGAATATGACATAGAAATTAAACCAACAAAACTCATTAAAGGACAAGGATTAGCCAGATTGATGGCTGAATCCAACTGCAATGCATTAGACATAAATTTTATTGCTCACATTGATGGCCAAGAAGAGATGGCGACTCCAATGATCAGTGAAGCCTTTCTAGATTCACCTTGGTACTCAGATATTATCTTTGTACTTACAAACTTACAAGCTACTCCTAGATTATCAAGGACAAAAGATAGATTTCTTAAACTTAAAGCAATGAGATTTTGTATTTTAGATAATGTGCTTTTTTGGAAAGAACATAGTGGGATATTACTAAATTGTTTACTGAAAGCATAAGCTGACAAAATTCTTGAAGAATTTCATGCAGGTGACTGTGGAGGGCATTTATATTGGAAAAGTACTGCAGATAAGATCTTAAGATCTGGTTTCGACTAGCCTACGTTATTTGCTGATGTTAAGAAATTTGTTACTTCATATCATAAATGTCAATTTTTTGAAGAAAAAAATAAATTGTTACCTTTACCCTTAAAGCCAATTTCAACTGAGATTCCATTTCAACAATGGGGTTTAGACTTCATTGGAGAAATTCACCCCCCATCCTCTAGCCAACATAAGTGGATTTTGACTGCCACATATTACTTTACTAAGTGGATTGAAGCCATTCCTACTAGACAAGCCACTGACACAGTCATTATCTCTTTCATAGAAAACAACCTTTTATCTAGATTTAGATGCCCTCATAAAATAATTACTGATAATGCAACAACATTTAAATCTAAGAAAATAATTTCCTTCTGTCACAAGTACCATATTACCCTAGGCCACTCTACTGCTTACTACCCTCAGGGTAATGGCCTTGTTGAATCTTCAAATAAAAGCCTTGTAAATATCATTAAAAAATTACTTGAAGATAACAAAAAGACTTGGAATAAAAAGTTAGTCTATGCCTTATGGGCAGATAGACTTACTACCAAAAACTCAATTGGCACTTCCCCTTATCAAATTATTTATGGGATGGATGCAGTTTTCCCATCATCCTTAGGTGTTCCAGTAATGAAGATCATTCAAGAATTACAAGTGAAAATCAATGATATACAAAGGAGGATAAATCAAACTATTCATCTACAACAAATAAGGGAAGAAGTCTATGAGAAATCCCAAGTCATTCATGATAAAATCAAGAAAATTTTTGATAAAATAAGTAAAGAAGATGACTTTTACTTTGGAGAGCAAGTGTTAAAGTGGGATTCTAGGAGAGAGGACAAAGGTAAGCATGGAAATTTTGACTTTCTATGGAAAGGACCTTATGTAATTTATGGATATAGGGGTAACAATGCTTTCTTCATCAAAGATTTGGATGGAACAGATATTCAAGAAGGACCAGTTAATGGTAGAATGCTCAAACACTACTATTCTTCTGAGATAACCAATAGTTAGTCCCAGTTACTTTTTACATCATTTTAAATATCCATTGAAGTTTTTAGATTGGATTGGATATTTTATTTCCAAAGTTGAAGCCTGGAGAGAAGGCCCTAAGCTTTGAAGAGTAAAATGTCATAAATATGAGTTTTTGCAGAAAACAAAAGACAATTCACTGGATCATCATGGTCAAAATTGAAGGCTGCTAGTCTTAGTGTTCTTGACATTTCACCAGGAAATGCCATCCCCATGTGAAGTTGCTGTTAGGTTCCTATAAATATAGGATTCATAATTTTGAATTGACTTATGATAGTCTTGTAAAATGTGTACATACCTTGCTTTCTGCAAGTTTTTTTCCCATATTTTGAAAAAAATACAAAAAATCAAAAATACAAAAAAGGGTAAAAGTCCTAAAAGAAAGATCAAAGGAATTAAAAAATATATACCCCAAAAGAAAAAAAGATGAGAATAAAACATGAAAGTGTGCAAGTCCAAATGCCACTACTTTTTACTTTTTGCAAATAATTATGGCAGAGTGTCAATAAATGCCATAATCCATGATGAGTTAAACAGTTTAAACTTGACTTGTCATGTTTTCAATTTCCATGTTTTAGATAGTGAATAAAGATTGTTCAGACAATGTAATCCTGACTAATCATTAGATAGGTAGAGAACAATGAGGATATCATCAGTTTAATCTGAGCCCTTGGATGAAATAAGGTAGAATTAGATAGTTTTATGCTTTCAAAAAAATAAAATGTTTCAAGGTAGCAAGATTAAATGCACCTGCTAAAAGGAAGACAAAAAAAAAATGTTAGAGTAATGTTGGGTAGGTAGAAAGAAGTGGGAAAAATCATGTAATATTCATCACCAGGAAAAAATCACTAATTACCCTTGCCCTATAAATATTCAGTATTCTATACTTCCAGTTAAAGAGGCTCAGAGCGTTTCTCTGACTTCTGTTGGGACCGGACCTAAGGCTTGATGACTGGATAGTGGAAAATGTTGAATTCTTATGATGAAATCCCCTTTACCATTATTTATCCCTCATTCATACATTTAATTCATCTTCATAAGTAAAGAATCCTTCTTACTTAATGAAACCTAAAATCCCATTTAATTAACTTCCTTCATTCATAAAGAATACAAAAACCCTCAAAAAACACTCTATCCTAAGTAAATTGGTGAAATAATGAAATAATAAGCTTTGCTTTTATTTATTCACTCTACTTGGTCATTTAGTGTATTTTTGTGTATTTCATCTCCCCTTATCAAATTAACTTTTAACTTATGCTATTAATTCCCTAAAAATACCTTATCCCATCTATATAAATTCCCTTTATCTAAAATACCCCCTAAAACCCACTATTTTAAAGATTTTAGACCAAAGATATTATCCACATGCTAAATTAAAAAAAAACCCAAATAATGCTCCCTTTGGTCTAAAACTAACCTTAATTAAATACCCCACCCCCTATGGTTATTAGACCCTTCAATGGTCTAAAAACTATATAATAAAATAAATAATGAAAATATGGCTTTCCATGCATATCCTATGTATTTGGAAACGCAAAAACATTGCCCCGCCCATCACATTTTTATCCTAAGTGCTAAAGACAGATTAATTCTTTTATAAAGGTTCAGCCCCTGTGCCTTTGAAATACACCTACCAACCTTTCCTCACATCAGATTTTAACCCGAGGTGCTATCACGATTAAGACTAAGGTTTATTTTCCATTGAAATTAAACTTTTCCTTTGTATCCTATCCCCGCTATGTAAAGCCCCAAGCTTTACATAGGCTAAACCATAATTAACCATATAACCCCGCCTCGAGCACCTCCACCCAATGTATAAAACTCTTTTATACATATAAATACCATCATTTAACCCCTTTTTAACCTATATTATCCCGTATACATAAGCCCCGCTTACACATAATTTAAACCTTTATCCATTGAAAAACAAAAGGTTTAAACCTCGGTCCCACTATCTTTTTGACCACACCTTCCCAATAAAATCATGACCGTTTGCTCCTTTCCAGAGATCCATGTCCTTAGGATTTCGATGTCGCACTATAAAAATTGTCCGCCCAACCTGCAAATGGACGTGCCAAATGGTTGTTTTACCCATTCTCGCCTCCTGCGACGTGGATCCTCTCACAGGACTGTCGTTCGCTTCTAACCAAAACTACGCCTCTAAGCTCAACGCGAAAACTGCTAACAGTTTCATTTTTTGAACATCCAAACCACTCCCGCCAGTGGATCAGACCTGCATTTAATGCATTTTATGATGATTCATATCAAAGGTTAAAACCTTTGATATATCATTTTTTGATGTTTATTTGCGCATTTAAAACTGTAAAAAGCTTTGATAAACTGTACGAGAACCCTTTATCCAAAATTATCGATTTATACCCATAGAAAATCAAATTTGACTTCAGATTTACTTCGTGAGGTACTTCTGGGCACACTGCCGCCTTTCTCCATCTTTATGTTTCGAGTCTATCCTTGAGTGCCAACTTCCTCTCGGTCGCTCTTGCTTTGAATAAATCTTTCAAGGCTTTCCACATCAAGAATGGAAAAGCCTTACCATGAAGGTTGGACACTATGTGATCCTTCACACCTTCCAACAGAATCCTTCGACACTTTGCTGTCTTCTTTTTCCATCGTCAAGTACGGCAACATCACTAGAAGTAGGTTTTGGAATTTCTGCATCTATGAACTCCTTCAACCCACTGTCATCCAGCACCGCCTCCATCCCGTCCTTCCATGCAATATAATTCGAGCTGCCCTCAAGGGCATACTCCAATCGCAATCCGTTGAAAGACATTGCAACTTCGACACCAATAAAACACTACTGCAAATTCGAATTCCACCAGCACAAAAATCAACCGCTTCAATGTTTTGCAATTTCTCCAATGATCAATATAGCTCTGATACCATGTAGAAATTTGAATAACTGATATATTATTCACTGAGATTCTCCTGATCACACATTATTTTAGCTTCATGCATAATACAAAATCTCTTCTACCATTGATCATTAATTGCGGAAATAAAATCAATTGCATGCACACATTAAAACCACAAACAATCACACATATGAACACAGTATTTAATGGGAAAGCTTAAAGCTGAAAACCCCAACTATCCGTATATTATATGTCATGGAGATCATGTAACAATCATAGTACAAAAGCTCCTCACAAGCTCTCATGCACACCCTCAATTGCTACACACTATCAAGCTAGATCTAGAAAAACACATGCTCCAATCGTTTGCCGCTTGATAGCCAGCCTCTATTACATTATTAATGCTATGGGATGGCTTCATTAAATAGATAAACCACCTGGCTTGAACTGCGCAATCCTCATGGGCTACTCCACCTATCTGTGTGTTGCAAATAGCAACAGTATAGTCACAACTGATAGTTAACTCCATTTTCACTTTATCTCCACTGGTTCTAGATCAAATTGTCCATGTAATCACATCAAGTAACCCATGCATTCATTAGTTGATTAATGAGTTTATAAAATTAGTGAATTAATTGAAGAAATTAATTATACTCACCTCACTAATTGTATCAATTAGTTAAATCGAATACAAATAGCTCAACTATGTTTTCAGACAGTTAAACCTAATACAATCCTACTAACTTCCTCAATCAACTCCACCAAACTCTCGTCACATGAGTTCTAACCTGGCATCCAAGTAATGAGTCTACCTGTAACCCTAGGGAATAGCATAATTCCTTCTGTCAGCTGCATGTGCCACATTCAGGCATCAAACTGAAGTGCTCCAAGAGGATAAGATAAATGTTTAGAGTCCAAATATTATTAAGAGCTAATAATATTCGACATATCTATTTTTAGATTGGAAATCTAAAAATAGATTTCGCCCAGTATGTCTAAAAATAGAAGTCCATCTATTTTCTCTAACTCGACCAACCATCCAAAAATAGCATCCTGCAACTCATAGAACATGATCCATATGTATAAAAATAGACTTTGCGCCAAAAATAGCATGCGGGCCCACTTAGTGAAGGCGACTTCTTTCCACTAAGCTCCTCATCTTGTTGCAATCTCAACACTTTGATATGTGAGAGGAAAAGGGGAATGGGAACATCCTAACCTTCCACCACCCCAATCCAATCTCATATAGACTATCATTAATTCTTCCAAATCTAGTTCAACCCTAACCACATCGTCATAAAACATGCCACGCAGTGGCTTCCCAAATTCGCAAGCAACTTTAGCAATTAAGTCGACTAGTATGGGTCACGGAGTTTCAAACCAAGTGAAAGAGCAAGCGACTTCGAACATTAAATTTAGTAGGGAATGGATTTCAAAATACACAAGCAGACAAGCTTCCCTCAGAAGAATTATCCATAAGGTTTCCCCTTCTTCAGTTGTTTTTAATTAATTTTAAATAATAAATTGCAAGTGTTCAATTAGAGTTCCAGCCAAACATTTGTTTCCACGTCAATTTTGCAGTCAAAATTATCATTACAATAAGTAGGTGAATAACATAGGGATGTTACAAACTCCACTCCCTTAAAGGAACATTGTCCTTAGTGTTTTATGATATAGGAAGGAAACAATAATTGAGCTTTATAGCTACATCACTCACATCAGTGACATTTTTCATGCCCTAAATTATCATATCCATCCATGTCATTCATTATCCTCAATGTTTTCTAAGGGAATAAATTCATCTCATTGCTTCTAGGGACACACCAATTGCATTCTTTATCTCAACGAGTATGCACATGATGCTTTAAGGACCAATTTACTCAAGTTTCCTCTCCCTTGTAGTCACACACCTCCAAAATTTAGGCATCTCCTTCTCTACCTCCCTAATCCCTTGAGCTATCCATTCCTTGGCAAGGCTTCCTCACACAAGAAGATTCTTAATGGAGTCTCATATCCAAGGCATCCCTCTAGCTTCCTCTAACAACACATTTTTCATAGCAAATATCATGGAAATAAATGCATATTTCAAGGTTCTAGTGTCACTGCAATGGCCCAATCCCTTGAGTCTTTAGTTGCACTACGCTTTGTTGCACCACTCTAATATTACTTGTAATCATCATCATATGTCTTTGGTGGATGGTTTAGTATTTCACTTATATCATAAGAATTCTATTGGATTAATCATAAAATTCTAATTCTAATTAAACCATTATCTCAAAAGATAATTCTTTAAATCAATACTTATCTTTATGGTTATTATTTTATTCATTTGTCTTTAACGGTAATAATTCCAACTCGTTGTCTTTACCGAACAGGCCCCCTTGGTACTAACATCCCAATGAGCATGGGAATATTTATTCTCCCATCATTTACTCACCTTTCTGAGCCCAGATAAGCCCCATTATGGGTATTATACTTTTCTGAAGGTTTTCCACCATGGGCACCCCCATTAGCTACTCACCCTTTCGAGCCCAAACAACCCCCATTCTATGCAATCTACCTATCCAAGGGTTTTCCTTCATGGGCACCCATCAGCTACTCACCCATCCAATCCCATCCAACCCTCATTCCAAGTAGTTGACGTGTCTTGGGGTTTTCCTACATGGGGTAATCACTAGTGTCTTATAGCAAAGTGTTAGTCTGGCATGCTCTATTATATTGTGCATGGAGTCTTATGGAAAAGTGTAACACTCTCTCCCACCCCCTTGTACTATCTTGGGTTGTGAGAGGTGTTACTTATTGTTTAACCTAATTCCCAAGGTTTGTTAAAAAATATGGGGTTAGAAAAACACCCTTGTCTTTGTAGTTATGCAGAATTAACTTCTGATATCACCATTACATTCAACTCATCTAGATATTTATGGTGATACCACTTTTACCTTGATCATATTCCTAGATCAAAATTTACGCTCATTTAGGGTTTGGCTTATCAGAAGAGGTCATGTTAACATGTTGACCATGCAGTGCCCATGTGGCCTCCATGCAATCCTAACCAGTCAACTTGGTGTGTCTTGTCGTGGACCACATCATATCGTTGCAACCATCTCCATCTACAATGTTTGTGTTTTTAAACATGGAATGGTAGCTATGGTAAAAGAGAAGTAAGGAAATAGCACGGTTCCATGAGGGAACTTTTTCTATGTCTACCAATCATCGCTAGCATGATCGCACCCATTGTATCATGCAACAACTTTGGAAACAAGCAATGAGGAGTGCGCGGTAAAGAAGGTTACACTTGGTCCAACCCCTAGGCCTATATCCCACTCTCAATGTTGTTTGGCCAAGTTTATTGGCCCCATCCAATCCTTAGACTTGATCACTACCACCAATGGTCAATGGTATGGTTCTGCTGGGGCGCAATTCCATCAGCGCCCGCTTGGCATCGACCCCCCATCATTCATTTGATCCTAAACTACACCTTCCACTGGTGCCACTGTCATACCATACACTATAGAAACTAGTGATTCAAGGGTAATGTCTGAGAAAGTGGAGGACAATCACCTTGTCCATGCCCAACCACTCATAGTCTTAATGAAAGTCTACACCTAGGGGCCATCGCCCAAGGCCTAAGGTCTCAGCCTCTAAATTTAGACAAGGTAACCAAAACGGAAGTATTTGGAACTAAGAATTCCTTCATATACTTGCAAGGTTCATCAACATAACCATTAACACACATATATGTACATTATTCATGAACGTTATGATAAAAACATTGTCCGAGGAAACATAAAGCCACATTCTATTCATGTACATATCAACAAGCTTCACAACTCCAAAATTCATTCATATCCATAACACATGAGATATTTCATCATTCTTACATAACATAAATTGATCACAGTCCATAAGTCAATATTCATGAGCAATGTACACTTATATGTCTGTTTAAAGACAACTGGAAACTGAGGGACTTCAACTCTCCAACAAACCATAGGCCAATCACGTTGCAATATTTCTTGTAGTTGACCACCCCTGATCTAAATCTGAACTCTGAGGGGATTCATATCTAGGGACATTCACACCCAAGGCTTAATCACAAAACCAGGATGAGTCCACTATCTAGGTGGTTTCACATACTCAAGCACCGCAACAACTCACTTTCTCTCTGGTTAACCAACATGAATTCACCCAAGATCAAATGAGTTTTATCCCAGTTCTAGGACATGGAATCACTGCTTTTGGTGGTTTATCAGCCGCCTCTCATGGAAATCACCACAGTCTTCCACTATCACTTGTCCAGGTGGTTTCGTAGTCCCAAGGAAAGCACCACATGTTAGTTTTTGGATGATATGGTAGCATCGGACAGGTGTTCTAGTCTCGATTTGTGTCTAAGAGGCTAAGGAACACAAGGTTTCCAAAACCCAAAAAAGGTTTCATGAGATAATCTTGTGAAACACCTTAATTAAATTAATTAGCCATCATTTCAATATTCCTAAGTCTAACTTAGAAAAAGTGGTTAATTAAAGGGAATTAATTGAGGAGATCGACTTATGCTCTAGAAACTTCCAGAAAATGACTTGGATCAATTCTACAATTATCTTATCCATTGATCACAATTAGATCTTGGTCGTTGATGCTCCAACGAGAGATTATAAGACCAATTCAATGGGATGGAGAAAGACACAAGAGGGAGAATGAGTTATCTAAGACAGGTTAAGCTACCAAGTTGTAGTGATTCAAGAATGGCGTAGTTCGACCTAGAGAGAGCATCAGAAAGAGGGAGAAACAGAGAATTTGAGGAAGATATTTCTAAAGGTTTTCCAGTGATTCTCCAGTGTCAGAATGGCAGGATAAATGAGGTAGAATTATCTATAGAAGAGGTCGCAGACGCCAGTGCAATCAGCTAGAAACCTAAGTGACAGCGAGAATTCGTTTCAGTTGTTGAAGGCTGGAGAGATCACCCGGGAGGTAGAGATAATTTTTCTAGAGGTAGAGGGAGGTTGGACAACTCATTTGGAGCCAGCTAGTAGGTAGTGCAAATTATTTCCAAGCCAAAAATGTGCATTTCTAGAGGAGTGTGAGTAGGCTAGTGGAGGTCCAGTTGAGTTGCAAAGGGAGAAAATTATCTCCCAGAGAGTTTTCCAGTGTATTTGTCGGAAGATTACCAGTTGGGCAGCCAGACTATTGTACCCTTCAATTTGTTGCATAATAATAAAATAAACCCTCATATGCTGCATCAGTTTTCCCTTCATGGTTTTTCCAGGGACTATTAGTCCAAAATATTGATGTCATTTTTATTGTGTGTGCATCTATTTCTTAGTTCTAGCTTATTTTTACGCAATGTTTTTATGGTGAATATTGCAATTGTGAATTATTTTTCATTCTTCATAAACAAATAAATTTCTAACAATTAGGAGAATAATATCTAGTAATTGTAATCAAGGAATTTTCACACCATAATGGCCCAGTTCTCCTTTGAGCTCTTCATTCATCAATCAATCTTAGACACATCATCTAGTGGCCTTAACACAATTACAGGGAACACATTCCCAATTCACAGATCATTGGTTCAATTCACACTTGTCTTAGCTCCTTCTAGATTACAGCGCCAACACCTTCAAAAAAAGCTCCTTTGTAGTGTATTCACCTAAAACTCCCTCGCTCTATGGTTCCTAGTGCTCTAAGTGATCTCTACACAACACAATTTTGCACCAATTGTTGTGTGCCTTCTCTACACACTTCGACCATTCTCCTCTCCACAACTACCAAATATTGAAGTCCCTTTTCTCTCTACCCTTCTTCCTTCACACTTGGGTCCTTTTTATTCCACCACCTTCTTTTTCTCTCTCCATGTTTCACGAGGAGATGGGACAGTATGGCATCATCCTCCACTCAGGATACCCACTTTGACTTCAATGTTGGTCAACGCAGGCTAGTCCTTCATTAGGCAAGTAGTCATGAAAAATAACAGTGGTTGGTATGGGCCTTCTCATGGCACACAATGGGCACCCAATAGGAATGCAACAGGAGTACCATAGGTTAAAAATAGGAACGCAATAGGAAACCCCCTCAAAAAAATTAATCTTTGTGTCCCTTCATTTAGGCCATCCAATTAAAATTCATATTTAATTTATTTTATGTTTATACATATTGTCTTAGCCATCCATGGCCTCCATGTTGGCATTACACAATCAAAATTTTAATCATTACAAAAACAGGGGTAACGAGAGGGGTGTTACACCAAGTGTTAGTCTGGCATGCTCCACTACACTCCTCATGGAGTCTTATAGTCAAGATATTGGTTATGACTTGCTCCCATGAGGTAATCATAATATCACAGGGATTCCATGTCCCCGCAATAGTCTTCTTCCTAAGATCCTTGCTCCAACATTTCACCTATGTCACGATATTTGATTTTCATGAGATATACTCAAAATTTTCAAATCAAAAAATTGAATTATCCAAATGTGCTTCATTCAGAAGCTAGTTATCATAAACATGAAACTTTAGCCATACTTTTGGGCTCCCTTGCAGGTGATGATATTCTATCATAGTGGTTTCTATATCACACCCAATTCTAACACTCTTCCTGCAATCTTATTTTTCAATCATACAAACAACTATCAGTACTCATACAAAAAATCCTTTCGTTGCAAGATTTACAACATCTCTTGATGTGTTCTCAAAATTATTATACACATAGAAATTCTACCAGTGTCCATTGAATTGGATGAAATTAAATATGTGTGCATCACATTAATTCTAAGCATTTCATAATACAATCAAACTTTCATTTGAACAAACCAATGAGTCAGAAATGAGAAATGCATATCTTTAATTCATGAGCAATTTAGTTTTGTATTTTGTTTTTCATACAGTATTAAAGTAATTGCAATCTTTCACATTGAATGCTTCTTGTCGTAACCATACCCCTTCTTGGACATCCGTACAATACATGTATCAATTTGGAGGCAGAATTTATCAAATTCCGCTGAAAGGAATTCTTACCCACTTCCTTTCCTTTACCCTTTTTCCTTTGCTTATTGCTTGCCTCATTTACTTGGCTATTATTACAAGCACCTATAGCTAAAGCCTTTTGAAAGAGTCCAACTAGATTGTAGCATACATGTTGTTGCAATATTCAGCAGTCCCTAAAATTCTCTCAACTTCACAGATTAGTCACAGTTCTATCAATTATGTTGCTTACAAGTTTCAATGAAATTTTAATAAAGGAATTTGCATTAGGTATCCATTTTAAAAATTCTAATATTTTTTTGTCATTTTTTGAAGTTAACTTTCAGCCTCTCTTGTTTTCAAATATTCACATGATCACACTTATAAGCCCAAGCATATCATATGCTATTAACAGTGATAGTTAATCAACAATAGACCATTTGTACACTTTCATGTTGGATATTCCATGTGGCATGGAATCCATTAAGTAATACTCATTGTATTACCCAAAACTTAGCAAGTACAAATTTTTATTTGAGTACCATTTACACTGTCATAATATTTTATTTTTTTAAACATTATCCTCCTACTATGATGGTTCTCACCAAATGACCTTTCAAATGAAATGGCATCATTATACTTTTTTTTTCATTATTCACACATAAAATCTAAAATATATATCATCCAAACACACTTTCAACTGGGGGAAACTCTTTTCTTATGCCATTCTCACAATTGTGACATCGCTATCCACTGAGTCAAATTTTATTAAATCAAGAAATGAGTTTCCTTGAAAAAAAATTGCGGGTTTATGACCCGGATTTCTTTTTTGCAACAACTTTGGTGTCTCTTCCCCTTGCATTCATGTGCATATCAGTTGTCTATTACACACATAATTCGTTAGTCAATTAATTTATGCATGACTTATAACATATTTGATCTCAGAACAAATCAAACATTATATATTTACTTCAGCATTAGCACGTGACATACTATCACATACACAAAGTTTCAAATTAAAATCTTTCCCAATTTCTATGGAAACTTTAGGGTTCCAAAAATATTCCTAAATCATTCAATGATAAGTTTAATGCCCAAATTCAATACTTATATGGGAATCTAACTGGATACAAAATGGCCTTGGAAAGAGATATATGACCCCGCGACATATCCGAAGCGCGCTCAAGGGAACTTTGCTTAGCTGACCTCAAACCCTGGATGCCCAGATATGAACCACTATAAAGGAGAAATATGATCCTGTGGTGATATGACATCCATATAACTGAGTTGACCCTTGCAATCCTCAGATGCTTGGATCCCCATATTTCCTGCAAAAGCGCCAAGGAAGGGAAAATAGAGAAATAAAGGGATTTTATCGTGATTTCTTAAGACCAAGGGCATCTTCCCAAAACGCCAATTTTCTGAGAATGAAAATCATAAGACCAAGGGCATCTGCCCAAAACGCCAATTTCCTGAGAATGAAAATCAAGGCCTGAACGTAGGCTTTCAACAATATTGTGCCCTGTATAGAATGAATAATATGGAGACAAGTAATCTCTAATCTGCACCAGATCCTAAGGAAAGAAAAAGGTATGGCTCCAAAATCCAATTCAGTCTGCCTCAACACTGTAGGAGATGAAATATGCATGGAAATCCAATCTAAGTTTTATTGCAGGTCAGATAACTTCTTCAGTGAAGTAGGATTTCTTCATTCATCAGCAAGGAGGCATTTATGGTTTGTGTCACCATTCACAAGAGTTACAGATCATGTATTAAGCAATGAATCTCAGGACATTACAGACATTACAGCTAATTGCAATACTCAGATACAACAATATATAAGTTGCTTAAGCCCATAGAAACATCACATCATTCATAATCATTTGAATATCTAGTCTATAAATTAAACTCATAATATGTAAAATGACCTGCAAACAAATTTATGGCAAGGAATTGCCCAACTCATAAATATACAAGTTAACTGATAACTTTATGAGATGACAGGTTAACTGGTGAACTTCATAAATTTGGTCACAATCATGTAAGTAACCCTACAATCACACCATTCGAGTATTCATTGGCACCATGAACAATTCAGAAAGCTAGCCAACTATGAATATACAATGGTTTAAGAATTCTTTCTTGAATCACAAAAATTTGTATATCAGCAATCACGTAACAAGAATGGCCATCATACATAAATAAAAAATGCATAAACCATTATATACTTATTTGAGTGTATTAGAACAGTTGAAAATTAAAAGAGGGACTTCCCCTCACCATCCAATTATAAGCTAGCTAAACTGCAACTTTTCTTGTAGTTGACCACGGATGAGTCGGATCCACAGTCTGAGAAAATGCTTGCATAGGGAAGATTCACACTAAACATTGGTCAAACACTTAGGAGATGAAGTCCATTGTCCAGGTAGATCATCAACTGCTCTCTAGCAGTAGGCACTGCAGTGACTCACTTTCTGAGTTTCAAAACACAATAATTCACCCAAATTCCAGAAGAGTATGTTTATTAAGTTGCAGGGAATTTACTCCACTATGAAGGTGATTCATCATTCAGTTAGCAAGCACTAAGCAGTTCATCAGCCTAATTGCAAGCACCCAATGGTTGAGTTAACCATTCCACAAGCACTTAGTGGTTTATCAGCCAACAGGAAAGCACTTAGTGTTTGAATTCAATTGTTGTTCTTCACACTGGAAACATAGGCTTGGACAAGAATTCGGTGGTCTCGAACACAATCAAAGAACTCTTATTCAAATCATCGAACCTCAAATTCACTTATGTTATGCGTATATGTAGATATTCTTGTGTGTCCCTTGTGTATTCTTAGAGGGCCCACTACTTGGATCTTCTGCATTGTTTCTTTTGAGTGTATGTTCAATTTGTGAGAGGAAAAGGGGAATGGGCACCGCCTGCCCTTCCTCTACCCCGGCCCAATCTCGTACAAACTGTAAGTAATTTCTCCAATTCCAGTTCAACCCCAATCACATCGTCATAAACCTATTAAACAATGGCTTCCCGACTATGCAAGCAACTTCGGCATTTAAGTTGGCTGGTATGGGTCGCGTCTTTTCAAACCAGGTGAGCAATCAAGTAGCTTCATGAATTAAATTTGGTAGAGCATGGATGTCAAAGTACACAGGAAAGGTTTCTGGATGCGGATGCCTGAGTTGTTTGATGGGACATGGGTCCCTGCGCAGCTCCCAAAGGAGTTCGCATGGGAAGCCCATATGGCTCCCTGTACCAGCGTTTATGAAAACATTAACTCGCCAGCTCGAGCAGACGTTAATTCTCTTGATCGGCTCACTATTCAATTTCATATGGCGGTTCTCTTGATCATGGAGCTCATTCTGGATGGTTCGAATGGTTGTGCATGCAGTGGCAGAGCTCCGTCTCCCCTTCGCGGTGAATGCCCTCCTGGTTTTGCAGATTCCAGCGCGAGAACGCATACCGGACGTCGTTGCACCTTACTTGCATGTTTTGAGCCACTTCCCGGGTATCACTTCTCACACAGTGCCCTCTGTAGTGTTAATCCTCTTCACAGTGTTTGGGCAAATCATCTTGGTGGTCTTGACTCTTCTTTTTGTGCTCATTCGACAATCTTCAACGGTGTCAATTCCCCTCTCAGGGCTCCTGAATTTTCTATCCGTCCATTCTGCTCTAGTCTCCATCTCCCCGCTCCTGTCTCCATGCCTCGACTCCGCCAGAGAATGTGGTGCCGGCGAGGAATCAGTCGGGGCCTTGCCACTTATCACCGCCCTTCTCTCAGCTCCTCCTCGAGATCTTCCTCTGCTGATGAGGAGCATGTTCAGCCACAAGCTACGCGAAGCTGCAGAGGAAGAGGACGAGGACGCCTCCCGGAAAATGTTTGTGCTGCTCCGTCTACCCCTCCCACGGCTTCTGTTCCTTCCAGCAGTGCTTTCCCTCTTGTCTCTCATGAGAACGCTAGTCCCTCCATTCGGCAATCCTCCCAGCGTGCTGAATTTCGATTCAAATGCTCCTCGAATAGACCCATTATTACTGCATTTATCACTGTGACTCTCCGTGAAGAAATTCCCAACCTTCCTCCGACCCGTACAGCCACTTCCCTGCTCCCTCAGGACTCAAGCTTCCCCAGCGGAGTGGTTTCGCCTGCAGCTTCCAATCTCCCTCCCCAGAACGCGCTGAGCAAGGAGGTTGAACACACTGACATGGAAGACGCTCTCAAAGCAGGAATGGACGACAGCAGCGATGATTATGGATGCAGGATTGTGGAAGAACCTCTGTCTCCAGCTCATGAACAGTGACACTCTCAGCCCTCAAACTCTCCAGGTTTTTATGTTCAATCATTGTTGGAATTTTTTGCTTCCTTGCCTCAAGGCTCAGCTGGAAACGCTGATTGTTACTTTCAGTACATATTTCTATGTTACCTTGTTATGTATGAACTTAAGGCCGGTTTCCCTTTCAAGGGCAGCCAAGATATTTTTGTTAACAGCACTGGTTTCCCATCTAGGGCGGTCCAGACTCTCTTTGACTAGCTTGTTCATCAAGCCCAGTGGTCAGGCTCTCACAGTTGACACTGTGGTAGTTTTGTACCAGTAACTTTTATACATAATAGAATTAGTTTTACGTAGAAAAAAAAAAAAGTACATAGGAAAGGTTCCCTATACCAAGGATTTGCAACGTTTTCCCTTCTTTAGTTATTTTTAATTAATTTTAAATAATAAATTACAGGGGTTTAATTAGAGTTGTAGTCAATCGTAGTTTTCCATGTTGGTATTGTAGTCACAATTATCATTACAATAAGTAGGGTAGAAAAGGGGATGTTACATTAACAAAACATCCAATAAATCATAGAATAAAAGTTTAAAAGTGCTATAGAAAAAACATCCAACAAAATGTAAAATAAAAGTTTAAATTTTAAAGATTTATCGATGTATGTGCAAATTTTATAAAATGAAGAAAATCAGTTATAATAATCAATGTTTAAAAGTTTAAAGGGTTATCAATGTATGTGCAAAATTTATAAAAATGAAGAAAATTAATCACAATAATTCTTGCTCTTTTAGGCATGGACTAATAAGGAGGTAGGCTTCTTCTCTGGCATCTCTAAAGCATCTCTTTCTTTCATGTGAAAAGAAGTCTAAACATTATAACAAACAAATGTGCTAATAAGGCCCTTTCTTTCATGTGGAAAAAAATGAGCATTATCAAAAACAAATGTGTTAATGAGGCCATAGAACTTCAGCTTAATGTGTTGATGAGGCCATAGAACTTCAGCTTAGGGTCATTCTACAAAATGGGGGAAGTCCATAGCATCCACATTCCCTACCAGAATATATGGTCAGTCGCAACTTTTAATATGTATTAAAACCCACACAGATATGCAGAAATCACATCATTCTAAAGGTATTGGAAAGGGAAATCCAAGGACACACTTTGGTATCCTTTGGTAATAGCTCCATGTGCACATTAGTCTCTTCCCTAGGTGATGAATATTATGATATGAATTCCCTTAGATGTGGTGGGATAATGGAGAAATCAAATATGAGAATTGGGTGCATAAATGGCCTAATTTAGGCAATGGCAATGACCAATTCCCTAGTAAATGGTCCTTTTATCTTTAGGATTCTTGTTAGCTTATTTTACAAATCAACGAGTAGCATTTTGTATTTGATAAGAAATTTGGTGGTTAATCTGGAGGTTAGGGATAACCATTTAATTTCAACTTGGATTACCCTCGCAAATGCAACTCTATAACTATAGCCATTTAAATTGTTTCCTCATTTGCTTAAGGTCGATTCTAGGTTTGTACCTTTGGGAACTTATTGTAATATCTATTTGGGCCTTAGGTTTCATTTTGGAGAGTTAATTTGTTCTCAAAGAAATTTGGATACTTGGATATTTCCTTACATAGATGTGGTCTTGGCTTTTAGTTATATTTCTATGTGGGCAGGTATTATCGTTAGCTCAAGAATTCAGCTCTGATTTTCTTGCTCTGCTACATTTTTTATTTGGTACTAATGCCTAGATTTTTTTTCTGTAGTTTTGAATTCATTGGATCCCATAATATATCTTATGGGTTTCAATTTTCATCCTAGTTCCACAAAGATTACAGGACATTCCAATCCAACAAAAGCTTCAATTCAAACACAACCACTCCTTGTTTTGTTAAGCTAGCCAAGAACATCAAAATGGACTATATGATATTCATATGAGTTTTGCAAAGGCACAAAGAGGTTATTTATGCAAAAATAATTTCATTTCTTTCGATGACAATGAAGATAACAGGAAATTGAACATAATTGGATCTCTCAACATGCCAACATAATGTGTCTTTCGGTCCACTAGAAGTAGAGAATAAACATGCATGAACTTGAATGTAACATGTGGTGAAATCTAGTTATGAACCTTCAAAATAATGTTTTATCAACAACGTCCAAGAAGAGGGTATATGATATCTTCCTTCAAACTAAAGGAAAAGATGATGATATATTTCACTAGTGAAAGGAGCCTGTAGACATAGAACAAAACAATTCAACCCCCTCAAATGAAAGCTAGGAAGAACCCAAACAACAGTCAAGTCTCTCATCAAGTTCTATGTGTTCTCATGTTTTCCAAAATTATTAGGTTTAAAGAGTTTTTGTGAAGCAACATGCAAAAACACTTGGAACATACATCATGTAGTTTTTTGTGAAACCCTTCATGTAGCAACATAGAACTACTTATGTTTTCTTTTTGGAACACTTAAAAAATCCTCGTACATGTTGTTAGCTAGTCCACAACCTTCATAATGTGATATTTATGTTTTAGTTTAAAAAAATGGATGTGATTGAGTAACTAGAATGGCATAACTAGAACAATAATGGGACGCATTGAGACACACACAAAGATGTCAAAAAGACCACAGTGAAATGTTCTCTCTATATTTTGCATAAGGGGACGCAAAAATGCTGCTAAAATATTTTATTCGAGTAGCATCTTATCTTGAAGGAAGTTTAAATTTTTTTCTAAAATGATATCATGTCTAGGTCTATGGCTTCTAAAGCAATGTTTATCGGGGCTTCTTTCTATTTTTAGATCAATATGACTCATAATCCAATAGTAGGCTTAGCTTTGACAAGAAAAAACTATAATAATAGGCCATTTTTCCAACATGATTTTTAATGGGATTGTAATAACATTGTGGCTATAGTTCATATGCATTGCTCATTTGGCCTCTAATCATTGCAAGCTCATTTCATCATTATACTTATCTTAGGACCCAAATTTGGAGGGTTTACATAGAAATAGTTATAGGTTGTCTCTTCGTGTTTATGGATATATTGACCTACTAGTTTGGGCTCAACCCACTTTCATCCAAAATATAAATTTGTGAACATAAAGTTTCGTGTTATTACCACTTATCTTTTTACGAAAATATTCCATGTTTGTTTTTCCTCCCTTTTGTCATTTTACTTCATCTTATCTTGTTTTTCTTAGCTCATTTGACCTTTTCTCTTCTCACGTGATCATTTTGTCATGTTATATATCTCCAAACCTCGATTTTCAAAGCGTACTTAGATAGAAATGAAGTTGGATCATATTGTCTTGCTTGGCACAACCTGGGCTAATAAAGAATGATTTTAAAGGTGAGTGAAGTTATACTAGATTATCTCATGTTAGATATCTCCAAACCCTGATTTTCAAAGTGTGCTTAGATAGACATTAAGTTCGATCATATTGTCTTGCTTGGCACAACCTGGCCTAATAAATCATGATTTTAAAGGTGAGTGAAGTTATACTATATTATCTTATTACAAAAACATCAAACTACAAGATCCCAAGATCAAAATGATATCATTTTGTTACACAAGAGGTGTCCAAATGTGCCTTTATCTTATTTCCTTTGGCTCACATATGGTTGTAGGGCTCTTGTATATTTGTAAATTGGCCCATTTCCTCTAATATTTGCAAGTTTATTTTATCATGCTACTTATCTTAGAACCCCAAATTCTTGAGTGTTTAGATAAAATTAGTATCGAGTTGTCTCTTCTAGTTTGTTTATAGCTAGACCTACTAGTATGAGTTCAACCAACTTCGATCCAAAATATAAACCTATGAACATAAAGTTTCCTTATCTTATCACTTATTTTTTACAAAAATATTCCTTGCCTTTTTTTACTTCATCTTGTCTTGTTTTCCTTAGCTCATTTGGCCCTTGCTCATCTCACGGACCCATGTTATCGTGCCACTTATTCCCAAACCACAAATTCCAAAGAGGGGTTAGACAGAAATGAAGTTGTTTGTCTTTTCTTGCTTGGAATTTGGCCTAATAAAGCATGATTTAAAAGGTGAGTGAAGTTATATTGAATTAGTTTATTACAAAAGTATCAAAATACAAAATCCCAAGGTCAAAATTTTATTATTTTGTTATGTGAGAGGTGTCCAAATGTGTCTTTATCTTCTTTACTTGATTCATATGGTCATAAGGCTCTTATATATGTATAAATTGATCCACTTTTGTAGTCATTAATATCTTAAATCATTTACTTCAAGATAGGGTTACATAAATTACCATAATTTGGGTTCTTGTGATTTTAGGAATGCCATTATAATCATATAGATATTATGTACAATCCTTATATATATATAAGGATTGTACATTATATATATATATATATATATATATATAATTCCTATGTGTAATTCTAATATATAATCCTTAATTAGATCTCTAATTTGGGTCAAAATAGGTTTTTAAAGTAATCATTCACTCTAATACATGCATAGTCCAACTTATTAGAAGGTTTTACAACTCCCGTATGAGTTTAAATTAATTAGATTGTATATTTATTAGGATCTTTATGAGCCCAAATTATATGATTATGGTTCACATATATCAATTTAATTAAAATGATTGTAAAGATATTGTGCTAGAGAAAATTAATGAAAATATTTAAAATGTTACGAGTCTAGAGGTCAAACATGTATAAATAGTGATATAGTATATGATTTAATATATAAAGGCCCCAATTTGAACTCTATTTTTAACTAAATGGGGCTCCAAGAACATAGATTGATTGACCATTAACTTATAGGTCATATAAGAGCCTAATTAAATTCATTAAAGTCCTAAGTCACATTTACCATAAACACAAGTTAATTGAATATGGACATATACTCTTACATGAATTTGTATTTATCATATAATGTTATGTATGGTCATGTATCTCAATGACACATTGGAAAATATATGGGCTAAATATTTAACCTAGGCCTTAGGTTCATAGATTATGTTGCTAGGGAATATATTTAACCTAGGTTTGAGTTTTAAAATAATCTCAAACCAAGAACTTGAAAACCACTTATAACCATTTTCAGGCTCATATGATCTATAAACTATCATGGAATACCACTAGAATAGTTCATCATAACAAATCTAATAAAATAACTGAAATCTATAATATCAAGGTTAATTTACCTTTAGATCTCAAGTTCTTTAATATTTGTTTACTACCTAAATGAATGAAATAATGAAATGCAAGAAATAGAGAATATAAATAAAAACATGCATACACACCATCCACAATGGACACCAGTTTTACTCTAAGAAGCCCTTACAAGAGAAAACTTAGCTAGAGGTGAGGTCGCTCTGCTCTCTTTTATGGAAATATGCAAGTACAAAGAGGTACTCTATATGGAGATACTTGAGACATGTGGCATGTAAGGCTACTACAAAACCTTAACCCCCTTTGTTATTCTCTTTCCACTTCCAATTGCTCTGCTTAACTTTGGAACACAATACAATAGCATAGAATGGAACCACTACTCTTAGCGGCCTCGTATTTAACGTAACCCAATTATACCCAACTAAAGGTAATGTTTGACTCCCTTAACCCTCAACTAGTGTTAGAATCTTCTTGAAAGTGAACACATGGCTAGCCCCATTTTCATGAGTAATGGGGGTTGATGTGGCATCCTCTCATACCATGTTGGTCAATATGGTAGGTCAACTTGCAGGAGGCATAATGTTTGCATACAAACTCTGACTGATGTGATTCTTACATCATTTGAAAGGTATCTGAGTGTGATCAGCATATCGAGGTTCTTCTCTAATGAGGAAAAGTTCTGACCCCCAAAAATTCTATTTAATGCCTTAAAATGGCTCCAAAATGTTTCAGACCCAATTCTGCAAACTATGACTTTCCATTAAAATGACCCTACAAGCTAAGTCCTCCATTTTTCTCCACTCTAAAAACATTGACATAGATGAAAAATAATAATAATGATCCAATTCATATCATACCTCACCATTTAGGGATGCTTTTGGTCCCCAAAACCTTTACTAAATGAGATGATGAAATTTTTCCGCTAACTTATCCTTGGAGTACCACTTTTATTTTGCCTAGAAGTTTATCCTTTCAATCCATTATGCCAAAGGTCATCCTACCCTCTCTTCTAGTTCTAAACCTCTTCTACAAAATTGTATCCTCTACCAACTCTACCTAATCATTTGGTGCTAAAGTCCTCTATGGAAAGTAGGACCTACTCCTATTCCTGATCCTACATGAAAGGCTCATAGATTTTGAGATTCTTCACATTCACTACTGAGTAAATGCACATAGATGGAGGCAAATTGAGTTTGTAGGTGTTATCTCTCGCATTTTGCAATATTTCGAAAGGACCATAGTACAAATTCTTGATCTTATTACTAAAATCTTGTAGTCTTTACTTGTTTAATTGTTTTTGTTTGTCTAATTGAAAACCACAATAGGGTTATATTTAGGTAGTATTGCTTCATAAAAACAATGTGCATGTGATTTATTTGGAGATTTTATTATTGCATCAAATCTCATATATTGCATAGGATATGGTCGTAGACTATATGTTGATGTCCAAGTTATTCAAGTAACTATTTAAGCCATTTCATGAAAGATTAGACAAAATCATAAATTTTAGAGTTTTTAGGACACTAAAATGTGCTTTTTTTGGTCTTCCCATAATAGGTTTTTGAAGTTCAAAGCACTTAAAATGGTTCTAAATAGCTTCAATTTGTATATCTTGAGCCAATCTTCCAATACATATTTTTGTTTAAGACTCGACATTATGGTTGACAAGTAATGTCTGCATCATGATGTCTTTAGCAATATTTGTTCTTGAATTTAAATTAGGTAATTTAAACTATGAAATCTAGAGGTTTACTAGCGAAGTAGAACTAACCCTACGAAAATTTATGGAAACTTGTGAATGGGTGAGAAAATAACCTTGAAGTTTAATGAGCTAAAAATATGTTTAAAAATAAAATATCAAATACCTTAACAATTTTTGTTAAGTTGATCAATGAAAAAAGTAATGGTACCAAAAAGAATGTTATTTCGTTAGAACTTTACACAATCACAATAGTTAATGTTTTAACCTACTTAAAATATCTTAAGAGTCAAACTAATACTTTAGATATACAGTGTATCCACGATAGCATGATGTACTTTATTGTAAGGAAATATATACCAAAACCATAGTAAAATATATCATCCATTGCATAAATTGATTGTGGAGAAACCCCGTACATATTTTAAGTAGTTAATGGGTATGATGACTTGAGAAGCATAGAAGATTAAAAGGTTTGACTATTTGGATTGTCCTCTATTGCAAAAGGTAAAAGCAACAACTATTAGAAAAGACAACTCCCATATATAGAAAAGAAAGACGATTAAGACCTAAGCAAATAGAACTATTGTCACTCAAGTTGCCACACCTTTAAATCAACGAGTGGATATTAGAAAAAGAGTCCCATATATAGAAAAGAAAGACGATTAAGACCTAAGTAAATAGAACTATTGTCACTCAAGTTGCCACACCTGTTGAGATTCAACAAGATGATGAAGCTTAGTTAAAATCAGTCACCTTCACTAAGTGGGCCCATGGGCTATTTTTAGGTGTAAGTCTATTTTTAGACATGGTGATCATATTTCAGAAGTTGCGAGATGTTATTTGTGGATGGTTGGTCAAGTTGGAAAAATAGATGAAATTTTATTTTTAGAACATTGGGCGAAGTCTATTTATAGATCGTCGATCTAAAAATAGATGCATGTCGATTATTATTAGCTCTTAATAATAATCCGACAATAAACATCAACTTATTCTCTTGGAGCACTTTATTTCAATATACAGATTTGGCAAATCAGTGGGCTGAAGGAATTACACAATTCCTAGAGTTTATTGGTGGCTCATGCATGAGGACTCAGTTAGAACTGAAGTGGCAAAGTTATGACAGAGTTAGAAGAATAGTTCATGGAGTTGTTATTCAGTTTAACTTAGTTAATGGAGTTAAACTCAGTTGAGCTAATTGTATCTAGTCTAACTGAATGATACACTAGTGAGAGTTAAAGTGAATTAATTATTTAATTTATTCACAAATAATAACTCACTAATCAACTGAACAAATACAACAGTTAACTATAGTGCATGTCAGTTCTAGTGGAGACCCAGTGTAGAGGTAGGTGAAAGGGCACGATGGACTATCCGTTGTAACTATAGTGATACATTGATTGCATCACACACACATTGGAGTTGCCAATGAAGATTGCGCAGTCAAGGCAAGGTAGATTTGAATTCATTCAGGGATCTTTTTCAGCAGGGATTGCATAGTGGAGGCAGGGTATAAGGTGGCAAGAAATCAGTGCATGGATTTGTAGATTTCTTCATGTTAGTGTGTGACGATTGATTGTACTGAGAGCTTAATGTACTAAGCTTTGTATGAGATTGTTACATGATCTCCATGATACATAATATATGATAGTTGGGGTTTTTAGCTTCAGGCTTTCCCGTTAAACAACTGTGTTATGTGCGATTGTTTTAATTGCTTCATGTGTTTGCAATTGAGTTTTTAAATTTCCGCAAAAGATTAACAGTGGAAGGATTTAGATCAGGAGGATCTGGATATATACATGCATATGTTATATAATTTCTACAACACCTTTAAATCAACGAGTGGATTTTAGATTCTTATGCAATAAGGTATATGCCTCGTGTCAAAGATCCCTTTAACACACATGAATAACTCCCATGAAAAATATTTACATAGTTAATTATAATTCTATGGAAGTGAAAGGTTCTAGTAACATGAAAACTGAAAATGGAGTTGTCAGGTAATGCCCTATGCGTACTTAATTTGAAGATTTAAATATGTTATCAATTATTCACATTGTCAAGCAAGTGCATATGCTAAAAGTTTGCAATAACAAATAGATAATTTAGTATTGCAATAATATATGGATAATTATGTAAAAGATATCACTATAAAAGTTTCTTTGAAAAGGATCAAAGGATATTTGGATATATGTGACAACTTTATTGTCATTAAAACAAAAACAAGAACATATGTTTGGACTGACATTGATAATAGAGAATAAATAAATAAATTGGAATTAAAGAGTTGGACACTTCAACTATAAAAGGAACAATCTCATGAACAGAGAAGTATTGTGCATGACTTACCTCCTTACATAAATGTGTGTAAAGTTGTATATGTAGAAAACATGATGATATATTTAAAAAGGAGCATGGAATGAGAGTTGAACACCCACCACATCTTGTTTGCAATGATCTGACAGGTACAATAGAAGCAGTCTTCTATTGAGGAGCTTGGGATACTTCCACGTTCATTAATGAGGTTACAAGGACAACTTTGCTATACCTCCTCAAGCAGGAAGGTGAGAAGCATTTAACAAATTCAAAGATTCCCTAAATATACTATAAATTATCATAATTAAGTCCAGAGTACTCACAAAACAAGGTAGCAGAAAAGACAAATAAGATAACTGAATGGCATGTTTGCACAATGAAAACTACCTTTTCTTTCTTTGTGATGAAGAGAAAAACAATGCAGTATAAATTCTAAATATAACTCCAACTATCCATGCAGTATAAATTCTAAATATAACTCCAACCATCCATGCATTAGAAACCGTTGTAAAGAAAATCATGCATGCAAATTGAATAAATCTAATGAAAATGACTTAGTGCTTGTCGCATAATGCAAACCACTTTCAAAATACAACTCCAACCATCCTTCCATCCATTACAAAATGTTGTAAAGGAAATCATACATACAACAAGAATAAATCCTTATATGGCTTAAAATAATCTCTTGAATTTTCAGAGACAAAAAATTTATTGGCTTCATATATTCACTTTGATTTTGACTTACATCTAAAAACTCGTGGAAAAAAAAATTCATAAGCATGGTTCTTTATGTGGAAAATTTTAATCATTACAAGAAGGGATTACAATTAGGGATAATAGCATGATTGATTTGACGTTGTTGCAATATTTTCTTAGCATTCAAGTTTGGCGACGAGAAGATCAGATCTTGTATCTCAATCGAAATATGATATCAATCTTGTTAAATAAAAACATCAGTTAAAAAATATTGAGATGAATCAAGGGTACAGGGAAGCAAGGCCACCTTCGTTGCTACTGCTGAAGCCAGCACCATGACTAAGACCACTCTGGTAAGTTTAAAAACAAAATTAAAATTTAGTTTGCATGCCACCATTAAAAAGACATAACACAAAGACTTATAACACTTTGATGAGACAATTCTGTAGTGGACCTGATATTGCATTTGTTGTGAGACTGATATCATGATTTATGTATAACTCTGATGTTGCACAATCAGACAAATTAATCAACATAAAAAATTCATTAAGAGTTAGAGATTTTGATAAATAGAAGATTATTATAATTATTTGAACACATGGTTATTTACTCTTTCTACCTATTATTTTCAGGTTAAAAGAACTATTTTCTGGCCTAATTAATGTTGTACAAATAATCTTTATTAGTGTACTTCAAACAATGTGTATAATCAATATTTTGTGAAATCTGTATATATATCCTTTGTTACCTTTACCAACTTTAATCATATATAACAAAACATAAAAATGTGCATAATCAACATTTTTTCTCTCTATAGTTACTTTTAATAACTTCAATCATAACAAAACACAACAATGTGCATAATCAACATTTTTTTCTTTTTTTCTTTCTATAGTTACTTTTAATAACTTTAATCATAACAAAACACAACAATGTGCATAATCATCATTTTTTTCTTTCGATGATTACTTTTAATAACTTTAATCATAACAAAACACAACAATGTGCATAATCAATGTTTTTTCTAGTCTATATATATATTTGATAACATTACCCATCATAAGTTTTATGATATCTCCAAATAATACCCCAAAATGTACTAATATCATGTCTATGTCTATCCTGCAATCACTGACAATAGTCACTAATTATTAATGACCCATATGCTAATTCCTCACTAATTATTAATAATGATATTCCTAACCAATCTATTAACCCTCACTAATTACTCAATGATATTCCTAATCATAATGATATTCCTAACCGACCTATGATTATTTATATTGGTTAAAAAATCATAAAACTTGCAACACTCCATTGAAATCTACTCAATTGTAAAACTTAACTGTTCTATGTTGTTGTTATATGTTGACTTCATTGAAAATTTTGAAAAAATTAAAATCCAGTCAATTGTAAAATTTGTTGAGTTCATTGAACAACCTAAAATCCAGTTAATTGTTCATTGATTATTTTCATTTCATCTCAAAAGGAAATTTGCATGAATCCCACGAAACTGTCATGGCACTGTTAACACATTTATTTTCAAATTGATTGCACAATATTTTTCTAAGTAACAGATACCGATTTATAAAGCACGATTGACAAAAGACCAAGCTCTGACATTCGAACAGATAAGAAGGTATTGTTATTTACCCTTTCGTGTTTTAGCGTAATGTATGCATAAGAATAACACACTTCCGAACAGAAAAGAAAGTATTGTTATTTTACCTTTCGTGCTTAGCGTAACAGTGTATGTACAAGAATAACACAAGTAGAAGTATAATAGAATTTGCCCTCTTCAATCTTTTGGTAAAAAATAAAATGCAGCTATGACAATCTACCATCCAAAATACAATCAGAGATATGATATTAGGAAGTTTTGTATTAGAAAGTACTTGAATACTCAGATATATCGAGTGAAAAGATATTTAATAATCCAAATAATATTTGGAGGACAAATGTCACTAATTTAGTTTTGTATTAGAAAGTACTTGAATACTTAGATAGATATATCGAGTGAAAAAGATTTAATAATCTCCATAGTATTTGGAGGACAAATGTTACTCATTTATAACTATAACTAAACAATATGATTCACACTATTTAAAATTAACCAACCAAAATATTATTTAGAATTTTTTCAATAATAATCACACGCAAAAACACATTGTCGACACGTTTCGAACCAACCAGTGTGATTCATCAATCGGAGTAAAACATTGACTTTAATAAAAACAACCATAACATTAAAAATCACTAAAGACTCGCATGCACACATATAGACAGCCATTCATGAAAACCTTGTCAACATCAATTCCAACTTTCTCGCTAAAATTAAGACCCAAGGGTGTCAATGATTGTCGGAACATTCAGATATATCTACTCAGAACGCTTGTATGTTATGCTTGAAAGCATGGCCTTTAAGCACATTTGAAATGAGGTATAACAGTTGACATACACAGACCATATTTCTGTTTTGCTCATCCCAGACTCTAATATTGGGGCAGATAAAAGCACGAACGGGCATCTCCTACACAAGTTCTCTTAGAAATATGTATTTTCTGAGAATCTTGATGTTAACACCTGATGATAGATATTGTGAATTACCCTCACAGCTCAGACATTTCGACACCTAAAACTCACGAGATTTTTAATCCATGCAATAATTTGCTAATTAGCAATTACACTAACGCTACATCAGCCGCTAATATCAACGAAACATGAGAATATTTTATCGACATGCAATTTAAAAACTGGATCAGATAAACACCTAAGAAGCTGACACAGAATCAATGAAACTTTTATTTTCCACTCTTATTCCATTTAGAAACAACTTGAAGAAAAAATCCTGGAAATTCCAAAAATTCTTCAATGAAGTCAATAACTATGGCAATTTTTTAATGATACCATCTATTGAGAATTTAATGCATCCCGCCATTGGCTAGGTGACAACTTGGTATGTTTAGAATGTACTTCGAAATATGCAAACAAAATAATAAATTTACTCTTCAGCCGCCACAACTGAGATCTCCCCTCTCTCCAGCAAGTCATAGAACTCCCTGGTCTTTCGTTGTTCACTCCAGTGATGCATTTTCCATAGACCGCCAGCTGCACATTGAGATATCATCGACAAAACTCAGTACTTATTTTATTGTATCTGCAACCATATTATGGTGTACGCAAATGTAGTAGAATGTAACTTCAGGAACGGATGTTTCTAGCACTCACAATGTTGAAATTTGACAATTCATATATGTACATAATGCATGTCATTAAATCCTAGCCTAAACACGGGAGATATTTAAGTAAACAAACTCACAAAAACCCTTACAATTACTCTAGTGATTCTAACAGTACTCTGCAATCGATATGTATATAAGACTTTATTACCCTAGCATGGAATATAAAGATATTTCTTATGGAATGAAAAACAACATGCTTTATCAACTCATGACTACTCATAAATATCAATGCATAATATTTTTATGTTTGAAAGGGTGGAAAGGGTTTTATAACTACTGCACCCGTTCAAAAAATATAAGAGTCAAAAAGGCTTATAACTAGAATGACATTGAGAAAAAGTTGGCATCATTACCTTACGCTTGAGCTAGCGCTCTTAACAGCGAAACTCGTAATACTTTTAATCAAAATGATTCTACAGCTATCAAATATTTTGCGCTAGGTTACCAGAAGCTCCCACTCCCACCCATTTCCTGGACATAAATATTCAAAATGGAAACTAACGCCCAAAAAACTGCATAAAAGAGATCTCAAGATGTTACATGCCCAAGCTATTTCCCAGAAATTTCTGCAGAAATAGCCTGGAAATCAGCAATTTGCGGCCTGAAATGGTTACATGGGATTCTGGGTACCAAAGAGACTCACAGATGAGAAAGAGTATAAAATCCCCAAAAGCTGAGAGACGGACAGAGAGAGCATCAAACAAACCCAATATTTATGTATCAATTATAAATATAACATATATAATATTTCTATAATTTCACATATAATCAGGCTGTGGTTTACTGGTTGGATTACGGGGATCCAATGCAAATAGCCCAGGTTAAGTCTCAGCGGGTGTAGAGTTTGTGTGCGAGGGAAGATGTTTGACCTCTTGGACCTGATTCCCTCCGTCATTAAAGAGACTTACATTGCACATATATAATTCAAAATAATAAGATTTAGATTTTAAAATAATAAATTGGAACAAGAATAATAAAATATTAAAAATCAATCTAGAAAACACAATTGATGTTAACAAATTGTGAAAACAAGTTGAGCATGAAAAATAGCCTCAAAAATAGTAAGGCAATTCTCAATGATAGGTTAGAATCAGCTTAACATAGATCTATCAAGTACCAAGAGGAATCAAATCCCTTGAGAAGCAAATTTTGTAATCATTTAAAATGGATCTTGGATGATTACAATCCATAGAACTGAGAACTCAAAAAACCAGAACTTATGGAAATAATGATATGCTGATATATAGAAATATAATTCTGATTACTGTAAAATAGTATCACTTCTTATATAATAGTATTTCTACATATATGTAAATCTATCTCTCTCCTTTTTTCTCAATATAGCAGCTTTTATATCTAAATCTCATTTCTCTATTTACATCTCTCTTTCATATATATAGAGATTCAATATATAGTATTGCTATTCTTTATTTGTTATTAGTATTATAATTTTGTTTTCAAGTTAAACATATGGTGACATCAGCATTTCCTATGTGATATGATTTCTCCATGCTAGGCTGTAGAAACTCCTTTCAGCACATTTAAGCAATCACTATTAAACTAATTATAGTATAGCCTGTGAACCTCTTGATGAAAATAAAGATAGTTGACAAGAAATTTGTCTGACTGAAAGGGAAGACCCCTGTTGGAAACCAACTCACATCAACTACAGTCTACCAGTTGAGCCAACTGTTTGGTTAACTAAGTTGAGAAGGGATATCAAATATATTTTAGAAGAATATGTCAGTCTGAACTCTGAAAGGAAAAAGCATGGTTGGAGACTGATTTATGTCTGCTACTAGTTAAGTCAAGGGGTTTGGTCAACTAAGTTAAGACAAAGGATAGTCGATTCTCGAATCAACTATTGTCCTTGTTTAGTCAGATATATAGTAGAGTGTCCAATTGAGTAGAGTCAACTGAAAGCAGTTGTGCCTGATATGTAATTGACTTGGCTTTCTTATGTATGAATGGTAATGAGGGGCTTAGACCTCCGATCAAATAATCTGTCTACCAGTGGAATGTAATATATTCTTCATTGATACGATCTTCTATTCTATTATTCTATTTTTCACCCTATTTGTTGTAATTGTCATTTGAAGAGATGGTTACATCCGTTTAATAAATTTGAGTAGATCTTTTGCACTAAATGATGATTTCCAAATGTTTGAAGGTAATCAGCTTGGTTTTTCCATGTCAACATCTATGTTGTCCCCATCATACTTGAAAAGTCAAGACAAATTGACCACATGGAATCTAAATGGCAAGTAGAATGACAACTAAGGAGATAGGAATGGTGACAAAAGTAGATTAACAAATATCATGTGCAACACCTCTAAGAAAGCAGCAAGAATTTTCAGGTTTTATGAATGAAACAGCAAAGAAGTATTTGGGGTTGGTTGAATTTGGAATATCAAAGCTAGACAAGTCGTTTAGCAAGCTTTTAGAATATTCTAAATCATCATTGGTCAAAAGAAGTCCAAAGAATTTTACAAATCTACCGCCATATTGTCTGTATTCACCTTTGGCTAATTGAGATAGGAGAAGATAATTCTTTTATGTCCACAAATAACCAAGGAAAAGGAAATGGTGGATGGCATTATAAAATAAAATCAGTCATCCATGGACCATGGAAGCATCATGGACACTTCTATGAAAGAATGGTTGTCATCACCTCATTGCTCAGCAACAGTAAATCAGGTTGGCATGGGGAATGATCTAAGCAATCAAAGTAATAAGAAAAGATGAAAAAGGGTTGAACAGCATTTAAAATTCAAGGTGGAGGAATGAATGAAGAAGTGAAGATGGAAACTGAAGAAAATATACCAGTCAGAAGAGCACCGAGACATGGTCAAGCAAGAACTGTTACAAGAGGTCAAGGTGGAAGAATAGCTCATGGCTTTAGAGTAATGCCTCCACTATCATTAGTTTGTCAAAACTAGTGTGAGAGACAGAAACAGGGAGAAGCAGCTAAAGGCAACTGAAGTGGAGATTGGCAAAATGTTTCACAGAAACTCCAGCAGGGTTGTCAAGGAAGCAGATATAAACAACTGGAACAAAAGAAAAGAAAATTATTGGATGATAGAGGTCGAATGGAGGTTAAGAGGAAGAGCTACATGGCTTGAAATAGGTAACAAAAATACAAAATATTTTCACAGATTTGTCAATCACTCGTAAAATGTAAATACAATTGGGAATGGTAAATGAAGATGGTGATGGTGTTGACAATTTGACGCTCTGGCAGATCTGGGGGTAACGCATTATGGGAGAATTTACAAAGATCCATAGGAGTCCAATAAAGATCCAGATGGGTCCAATATTGCTGAGATAATAAAGGTTGTCTCTCACTTTCCTAGACTTGTGATAAAGGATGATAATATGAGGAGGTTCCTTTGGATAATCTCATGTCTGTTCTGACATCCTTTAAGAAGGATAAGAGTCCTGGCCCTGATGGGAGAATTTACAAAGATCCATAGGAGTCCAATAAAGATCCAGAAGGGTCCAATATTGCTGAGATAATCAAGGTTGCCTCTCACTTTCCTAGACTTGTGATAAAGGATGATAATATGAGGAGGTTCCTTTGGATGATCTCATGTCTGTTCTGACATCCTTTAAGAAGGATAAGAGTCCTGGCCCTGATGATTGGACGGTGGAGTTCTACTAGGGGTTGTTTGATCTGCTTGGTGAAGAATTTATTTAGGGTAGTGGAAAAAAACAGAATCACAGGTAAACTATTTGGCTCCTTCAACTATGCCGTTATTCCATTGATTCCTGAGGTGGATAAGCCTAAAACCTTTGATGATGTTAGACCACATATCTTTGTAACTGAATTTACAAAATAATCTCCAAGGTTCTGGCTGTGAGATTGAATATACTCCTCTCAGTTTCTATTTCTCCAGAACACTTTGGATTTTCAGAGGAAAGACAGAAACATGAAGCTGTTGGTTCCGCACAGGAAGGCTTTCATTCAATCAAAGTAAAGAAACCCTCAGCTATAGTATTAAAACCGGACCTATCAATTATACATCAGGCTTCTGCTGATTCATAACAGTTATAAGTTTTAACCTACCAGTGGTAAATTAGATCATGGGATGTATCTATACCACTCTATTTGCTGTTATTATTAATGGGTCCACATCTCCTTTCTTTATGCTCAACGGAGGGCTTAGACAGGAATGCCCACTGTCTCCCTATTTGTTTTTATTAGTGGCCGAGGGTCATCTAAGTAGAGCCATTCAGGAGGTCAAAAGAACAAAAAGTATAAAAGGAGTCACGATGGGAGGAAGTGAATATCATCATACTCATTTACTGGTTGAGAATGATGTCCTATGGCTATTCTTCACCAGTGTTATCAGAACCAGACCAGAACCGATTGAACCGGCCATTTCAGCCATTTTCAGGTCCTAAATGGTCTGTATGGTGGCACAAAACCAAAAAAAGTCAGTTGAGTACCTTACCAAACAGTTCCATACAAATGCAATTAAGGACCCTGGGAACACATATTTACCCAAAAAAAAGAGTGAGGCAGCCTAATATTTAACCCTAGGGCCCTGCAAAAGCTATGTAATTAATGGTAATGTTAAATTCTTAAAGTAAAATAACGAAACAAAAAATAAAAGATGTTTGAGAGTGCTTCCACCCTCATTGGATTTCATATGGAGAAAGTAGAATGTTATTTCCCACCCAAAATCCAGCAAACTTACAATTTTTGGAATTTGAGGATTGGGGGATTGCAACATTTCCATTGGATTCTGTCATGTGTGACGGTTTGAAACTAGCATTTAATCAAGAGCACCAACCCCAATTTTTGGAATTTGAGGATTGGGGGATTTCAACATTTCCATTGGATTCTGTCATGTGTAAGGGTTTGAATTTGAAACTAGCATTTAATCAAGAGCACCAACCCCTCTAGGTACTTCAATGTTGGTGGCATTGATTGTTGAACTCCTCTGCCATGACCCTAGTAAAAATGTACCCATCACTGAAACAAGATCTCGATTTGACATGTTAAGCCTTTTCTATCTTATTTTAATGCTTAAAGAGTGATATTGATAATAAGGATCCCAATATAGGCAATAATTTTGATGATATACAGGTATTTGTTGCAGCATAATTTTTTTGGACTGTAGAGGCCATCTAGAGCCTCTTTGTTGATGCATTTTTGGTTCAGAGATGATTGCACTTTATGCTATTTTGGTTATATGCACCCTTGCTATATATATGAGAAACTTTGCATATTTGTGTATAATGATTTGGACGCATATGGATGCCCATGAATATATATGTTTTTTTCAGGTTCCTGTTTTGGGGTCAACTGGTTCAATGACCAGTCTGGTTCTGATAACATCGCTCTTCACTGATGGGTCAATATTCATAAGTCTTCAATTAGTTTCAACAAAAATAATGAAATGTAAATCCAAGCTTTGAAGCTGCTGTCCCCCATGCATATTTTGATCAAATAATGGGAGAATATATCTAGGTTACATCTTGAAGCCAAATGGATTTAGATGATGCAAATCATTCAGAGGACTAACATCAGCATCTCATGTTTTGAATAATTTGATTTTGAAATTTGAATCTTATCTAAAATTTGACTTGCAACTCTCATCATTCATGAGTATTGAATTTCAAGTTGTTTGAGTTATGATTCTCAAGTCCTAGTGATACCAATAATCTTATTATTTTATGTTTAATTTTTGTAGAAAATGAGTATGTACTATGATTTGAATATTTTGATTTTGAAATTTGAATCTTATCTAAAATTGACTTGCAACTCTCATCATTCATAAGTATTGAATTTCAAGTTGTTTGAGTTATGATTCTCTAGTCCTAGTGATACCAATAATCTTATTATTTTATGTTTAATTTTTATATTTCTACAGTTCCATTCTTCTCATTTTTTAATATTTCAAATGTTTCAGAAAAATGCATGACACACCCTTGGCACCACTACACCCTACAATGAGTATTGGACCCCATCTTGATCAAGGATCCAAAAGATGCAAATCTTGTAGAAGACTCTAATATTAGCACTGCAAATTTTGGATAAATGAATTATAACATTAAGCATGATTTGCATGTACTATGATTTGAAAATGATTCCATGTACTGATTTAAACATGTTGATTTTAAAATTTGAGTCTAATATAAAATTTTAACTTGTGACTCTTACGGTTTACCATTTAAGTATTTGATTTCAAACTAAGTTGCATGGTGTGAGAAACTATAGGTTACCAGCACAGTTTTAATATATGTATGTATTTATTCATGAATCTGTATTTGTATTTTAAATTATAATGTTAAAACTTAAAACTTAAATGTTTTCTATCAAAGTTCTGCCAAGCATGCCTACTCACCACCTTCTCTTTTGAGCACTCAAGTGGAATCCTCCAAGTAGGAACCCCAACAATCAAAATGTGAAGCTCTGACTCTGCATGGATTTTTGATCAAGACTAGTCGCCCCATCTCCTTCAACTACTTCAGGGCCCTAAAAAATTAGATAAAGAGGATATGAATGTAAACACTATAGTATAGATCCTTTCTCAACTCCGCTAATGAAGGTTGTCGCACAGACTATCCATTATTAATGTTGTTGACATTCTTTTTCTACAAGGAGTTAAGCATCAAAATGTCATCTCCTTTTATTTCACAAACTGCCAAGGTTTTTGGTCTGTTGATCTAGAACAGAAAGAGCACTATTACCAATATCACAAGAACTATGAATCCCAAAAGTAGAACTCAAGGAACTTTCAACAAAAATTGCGCAAGCCTTTCTGAAAAGTAGCTAAAATTTTGAACCTAAATTTCTTAACCAGACTGTTGATTTTTTACTACCCCTTTTAAAATAGGCCTCTTCCACCTCCTAAATAAGGGATACTTTGATAAACATTTTCCATGTTTCTTCCAGGCATGTGGATTTACCATTTTGCCCTGAAAAGTATTAAAATCCGTAAAGAGTAGTTTTGTTTTGGAAATATTTGCTTAACCTTTAACCCAAAATGCACAGAATTTTCAATTTTGTACAGTGCATTCTTTTCAAACGTGCTTTTCACCATTTTATCACAGAGTACAAAAATTCTTAAAGAGTCTTTTTCAAAGGTACAATTACCATGTTACCTCAGAAAGTATATACTATAAAGTTTCTATAGTCTATTCTTCTGAGGCATGTGCTTGATAAAGTGGGCAGCAAAAATCTTATCACTAGCTTTATCTCAGTCTTGGATATTAGGAGAGCCATAGGAATACAATGCTCTTGGTTTAGGGCTTCTCTCTTTGGTCATTGTCCATATTGTACTTGTGGATTCTGATGGCTTGATCTTTTATCTTTATAACTTTCTCTCTTCTCCTTCTCCTGCTCTTCCTGCTTTGTAGAGTTCCAAAGACACTCCCAATATGCTCTTTCTTGTTTTTTCTTTCTTTTCTTTTCATTATATATTACTCTTGGAGATCTTTTAGTGCTCCCAATACTCAATTTTACTATCTTTGAACATTCTACAGTCCCATTGTCCAAGTTTGGCCATCAATATTCATATTTAAATTAAATCAAATCTAGTTTGTTTCCAAAGCAGAGAAAGTTAGAAACCATAATCCCAGACCCCACATTAAACTTGTGAGTTATTATATAGCGCAGACAAGTGCCTCCCATGCCTCATAATTCTATATTTTTGTCTACACTCGGTAGTCTATACATACCATAATCCCAGACCCCACATTAAACTTGTGAGTTATTATATAGCGCAGACAAGTGCCTCCCATGCCTCATAATTCTATATTTTTGTCTACACTCAGCAGTCTATACATACGTGTAAATCTTGTTTCTAATTTCGTTTTGAAGCATTTTAGCTAGACATAACTTCTTTAATAAATTTGTTTTGAAGCAATGTGACTAGACACAACTTCTTTAAGCTATTAATGGAATTAAAAGTAAAAAGCATACACCATTTTCTTGCTAAATTATAACTTGGGTGGCCTTCGAGTTCAATACATCTACTTTGAATTTGGGTAGCCCTTAATCAGCAGCCAAACCAATTTCAAACTTTAAATTCGGTAATCCTAACTGAAGATCTGCCTTTTCTAGGCATAGTTGGATCCATAGACTTTTAAAGTGGTGTGCCACATGTATTGGATGTTATGTCATAGAATATCCAATTTTATGCAGTAATACACCGAAGTTAGCTTATTGGAATTAAAAGTAAGAAGCATACAACATTTTCTTGCTAAATTATAACTTGGGTGGGCCTTCGAGTTCAATACATCTACTTTGAATTTGGGTAGCCCTTAATCAGCAGCCAAACCAATTTCAAATTTTAAATTCGGTCATCGTAACTGAAGATCTGCCTTTTCTAGGCAGAGTTGGATCCATAGGCTTTTAAAGTGTTGTGCCACATGTATTGGATGTTATGTCATAGAATATCCTATTTTATGCAGTAATACACCGAAGTTAGCTTATTGGATAAAGGTATGGATCAATGTTGCAAACATCAACATTGGGATAAAATTGGCAAGGATCTATGTAAATTTATGTAGATGTTCTATGCTTGATGCAACTTTACTTTTATCAACAGCAATCACATGAATTTACAAGTGAAATGCAGATAGAACATACCAGTGATCCTTTAGAAGACAAGTCAGAAACAGATAAAGGTGATGGTGTGTTATGGCGGTCAACAGGATGCTTCAACCAACAAAGACTTCACGGTCAGCCAACCCAGCATGTGTCACAACAATCCTCAAAACAGTCACACGGTCAGCTCAGAAGTCAACCTCACAAAAGTCAACGCTGCCCAGAAAAGTCAATGCAGGGCAGCAGCACTAAAAGTCAACGCAGCTCAACTTTTGGTCAACCTTTGACCTCGATTTCTGTGCCAAAGAGTACGGCCTCCTTAAATCGAAGTCTCCTCCAAAATTCAGCCCAATTGGACCATGCGTTGACCAAAGTCAACGCTGGTCAAACTTCCCCAGAAACCCTAACTGCAGAATTCTAGTTGCAGTGAATTTCGTCCTTCTTGCTGCGGTAAACTTCGACTTTCTTTCCCACGTGTGAGATGAACCTGCTTCTCAGATGCTCGTATAAGAGGAGGAGATGCGTGATGAGATGAGTGGAAAAATGCTCCAACATTGACCCTATTAAATACCAATCATGAGAGGTGTGTGACACATCTGCTGGGGGTAAAAACCTTAAGGCCGACCTGCACTTCAATTTATTATAAATAATAAATTCAAAATAAATGTTTTGCTCATTATATTAAAATCAATTTTAGATCGATTTTACACCTCTCTGAAAGAAGAATCCAATACAAATATTTGAATCTTCATCTGAGCATCACAAGATAGAGTTTGGACCTAGTTGTCCAAATTTAACACTCCCTCTCAACTAGGGAGAACTCCATCCACCAGTGCAATCAAACATCGTGCGTCATCCCGCTGTAACTTGCTTTGTTGGCCTCTTTATTTCAGAACAGTAGTGGGTCAATCACAAAGACATCATTCCCTAGCTGACAGATTCAGCCCAGAGGTCCAAAACCTCTATCAAACTCAAAGAGTCTCATACCAACCCGAAGTTGGTTTCCCTGACCCGAAGTCAGTTGGAGGTCCGAAACCTCACTATACTTGATCCCAGATCAAGTGGTTGGACCGTGCCATCGTAGATAGAGAGTACGGAAATCTCTGATGCATCCATCAGTCTTTGCTACTAGTCTCTAGCTTTTCCCACCTCATTGGCCAAATGAGAGGTACTTCCCATGAGCCTTGAACTCAATGGGTAGGATGCATACGGGGCACAGATAATGAGAGGTGAACCAACTCAAACATCATAACGGTGGGGCAGAAGCACTACAAGGTTCAGCAAGCCTAGCCCCATGAGTGCTTATAGCTCCGAGAAGCTATCCCCAAAGCCCCCCAGAGCTCCCAAAGCTCATCGTCCAACAGGACCCACATCATAGAGTCCTTCCACGATACCAAGACTCTCACGGAAGGTTAGGAACTTGACCTTCCCCAGGGACTTTGTGAGCATATCTGCGACCTGCGCATCAGTTCTTATATGATAGAGCCTTACGGCGCCTCGTTGTACCATATCCTGGATATAGTGGTACCGGATATCAATATGCTTGGATCGATCGTGGAACACTGGATTCTCGAACAAGCGAATCCCACTCTGGTTATCACAGAGTATCACGGTGGTATCTAGCACATGTCCAAACAGCTCACTAAAGAGCTTTCGCAACCAAACTGCTTCACAACAGGCCATACTTGCTGCAATGTATTCGGCCTCGGCGGTGCTCAAAGCCACCGACTTCTGCTTCCTGCTCATCCATGAGATCGAAGCAGAACCAAGATTGAAGCAGCATCCCGATGTGCTCTTACGATCCACCACACTGCCAGCCCAATCGGCATCGGTATATCCACGGAGTGTCACACTCCCGGCAGTGTATCTCAGCCCATGGTTTATCGTGCCCCGAAGATATCTCAGAAGATTCTTGGCACCAACCCAGTGAAAGTGATGAGGCTCAACCATCTATTGACTCAAAGTGTTCACTGCAAAACATATATCCGGTCGGGTGTTCACTAAGAACATCAAAGCTCCTATGAGTTGACGATACTCAGTAGGATTGGCCAAGATAGGCCCAGCAGCGCTGCCACTCAACTTCTTGAAGTTGAGTTCCATCGGTGTTGTCACGGACTTGCAGTCCACCATATCAGCTTCACGATGTATTTTCCTTAGAGAAAGGAAAATCTCGCCAGTCTCTGCCAGACCTCTGAGCCTAGGAAATAGTGCATCGGTCCTGGATGCATCGGTCCTGGGTCCTTCATCTTGAACTCGGCGAGCGAGCTCCCTCTTGCTGGCCCAGTGAATGAGAGGATTGGCACTGTCGAAGAAATTAGTCCACATACGGCCTGAATGAAGAGGCTTCCTTGGACAACCTTGAGTAAAGGTTCGGATCAACATTACTTCGAGTGAGAAGCGCGAAGCTTCATCAAGTAGCTATCTATCCTCTCGTACCAAGCTGCGGGTGCTTGCTTCAACCCATAGAGGGCTTTCTTCAACCTACAGACATGGGTGTCCCGATCCTGGACTTCAAACCCCAGAGGTTGTTCTACATACACCTCTTCCTTTATTGCACCATGCAGAAAAGCGGTCTTGACATCCATCTAATGAAGACTCCATCCTTGCGTAGCAACAAGGGCTATGATTGATCAAATGGTGGTATATCGTGCCACAGGTGCAAATATGTCATCGTAGTCTATTCCTTCCTTTTGAGAGAAGCCACGGGCAACAAATCTTGCCTTGAACTTTTTAGCACTTCCATCAGATCCATGCTTGATCTTGTAGAGCCATTTCATGGTGACAACCGATTTGTCCTTCGGTCTTGGAACCACATCCCAGACATCATTCTTCATTATGGACTCATATTCTTCGTGCATAGCATCTTTCCAGACTTGATGCTTTACGACTTCCTCAAAAGATTCAGGTTTAGATTGTACAATAGTACTCATGGCAGCCAGATACCCTTGGTATCTACACGGCTTCTTGCTTTCTCGAAATGTCCCCCTTGGGGCAGCATGTCCCTCAGCATCTTCGAGAGTGTCCCTGAGCCATGATGGTATCTTTCTCAGTGAAGGAGATGGATCGATTAGGTCCATTGGTCCTTCAGCATCAAGCATTGTCTCATCCTGCGGTTCTTCTTGATTTCCAGGCCTTGCTTCATGATTTTCCTCAGATCTCGGAAGATCTACTACTTTCTTCAGGGAAGCATCTTCGTCAAAAGTGACATCATGGCATATATCTACTTCCCTTTGACCAGGTACATAGACTCTATAGGCCTTAGAAGTTTCGTTGTAGCCCACAAATATTCCTTTCTTCCCATAAGCATCCAGCTTACTTCTCTTTTCTTTTGGCACATGAAAATAAATAGGACATCCAAAAACTCTAAAATGTGAGACGTCACGTTTCTTACCAGTGAAAACCTCTTCGGGAGTTTTGGAGTCCAGAGCGGAATGAGGGCATCGGTTTGAATATATACAGCAGTAATCACAACTTCTCCCCACAGAAACTTCGGTAGAGCCTGGTCACATAGCATGGCATGGGCAGCTTCCACAATGGTCCTGTTCTTTCGTTCAGCAACACCATTCTGCTCAGGAGTATAGGTAGTAGTGGTCTCCCTCTTAATGCCAGCTTCTCGGCAAAAATCCTTGAACTCATTTGACTCATATTCAGTGCCATTGTTGGTCCTCAAAATCTTGATCTTCTTCCCTGTCATATTTTCCACCAAGGCTTTGAAGGTACAAAACCACATGAAAGCCTCATCCTTCTTCTTCAAGAAGTATATCCAGGTTTTGCGGGAGAAGTCATCAGTGAATGTCATATAGTAAGAACATCCTCCTAGGGATGTCACGGGTAGCATACCAAATAGATCAGAATGGACCAGTTGCAAAATATCAGATGTCTTTGTGACACTTGAGGAGAAAGGTCCCCTTGTATGCTTTCCTTCGGCACAACCCTTGCATACACCTTCATGATTATTTCCAAATTCGAGCATCCCTGTCACCACCTTCCTTGCCTCAGGAAGGGCCTTGTAATGAAGGTGTCCAAACCTCTGGTGCCACAATTTAGTTTGTCAGATAGTATCACATGTCATAGCTCCCAGTGGACTTCCTTCAACCTGGTAGAGTGTTCCAACTCTAAAACCAATCACGATAGCTTCCTCGAGATTCTTCTTCCACATGCGCACATTTCCATCAGTGAATGCCACATTGAAACCTTTGTCTTCCATGGCTGATATAGACACAAGGTTCTTCTTCAATTTTGGTACATAGAGTACATCCTGCAAATGTAGGACTTGTCCTTGAGACAAGTGGAGGGTCACAGTCCCTGTCCCTTTCACGAGATATGTGGCATTATCTCCAATGATAATTTCCAAATTAGCATCCTTCTCAACCATGTTAGAGAGTGCTTCCTTGAACCCAATTATGTGTCTTGAGGCACCACTATCTATCAGCCAGACATCCATAGTGTCGGGCGGGGATGTAGCGGAGAGGGTAGATACAAGAATGTACTCATTTCTTTTATCAACAACATTTGACTCCTCATACCTGGAGTTTCTAGACCTTTTGAAAGGTTGATTGTTTCTGCCAGAGGGAGCCTTCCACTTTCCTTTAGACTTGTTTTTTTTATTTCCATTTCTTCGGTTGTTGTTGTTGTCATCACTATCGGGAGAATCCTTCTTGAAAGGACATTCTCTAGCATGATGACCTGGCCTATGACAAGTGAAACACTTGCCCTTCTTTCCTTGGGCCCCTGCTCTTCCTTTGTTCTTTGAACCACCAAAGTTCTTATTTCTAGAATGAGCAGCGTAGGCAACATTTCTGTCATTTTTGTATTCTTTCATTCTTGTCTCTTCTTGCATGCATCTTGACAGTAGCTCGTCAAGGTTAGGAATTGTATTATTATTGAGAATGGTAGTGTTGAATACTTGCCATTCATATGGGAGCGCTCCAAGTGCGGTGAGTACCATCTCACGATCAGCTATTGTCTCCCCAATAGCCAGCAGATTGTTCCTGATCTCTGTCAGTTTCAGAAAGTATGTTTGGACAGACTCATCCCTGCCTTTCTTCAAATTCTTCAATTGATTCTTGAAGAATAGCACCTGGTTTGCATTGTTTACTTTGAACATTTGTATCAGCTTATCATACATCTCTTTGGATGTGCCTAGCTCAGATATGTAGGCAACCAGAGTTTTATGTATGGATTCCCTAATCATTAGCTTTGCTTTGATCTCCCCCTTCTTATACTTGGTTTTAGCAGCAGCAGTAGCAGTGGATGGAGGTTCTTGTATCTTACCCAGTACATAGTCCATGAGATCATGGTCTTCTAATTTGAGATCTAATATCATCTTTCAAGCATGGAAGTCATCCCTTCCAGTCAGCTTGTCATCCTCCTTGAAGCCATAACTTGTGGAACCCATTTTTCTCTTTTGGTGATTGCTATAAGTTAGGGCTTGTCTTCACCTCAGCTCTGATACCATGTAAATTTATGTGGATTTTCTATGCTTGATGCAACTTTAATTTTATAATAGAAATCACATAAATAGTTAAGTAAAATGATGATAAAACATAGCAATGGATCTATAGAAGACAAACCAAAAATAGGAGAATGTGTTGGTGCGTTACGGTGGTCAGCAAGATGCTTCAACCAACAAGGTATTCTTGGTCGGCCAACCCAGAATGTGTCACAACAGTCCTCAAATTTGTCGCCCAGTCAACTCAAAGTCAACCCCAGAAAATTCAACACAGGGCAACAACAATAAAGTCAACGCAGCTCCAACTTCGGTCAACCTTTGGACCTCAATTTTTTTTCCAATGAGTACGACCTTCAAAAATCAAAATCTCCACCAAATTTTAGCCAATTCGGACCATGCGTTGACCAAAGTTAGCACTGGTCAAACTTTCCCAGAAACCCTAACCGCAGATTTATGGCTGCAATAAATTTCGTCTTGCTTGCTGCGGTAAACTTTGTCTTTCTTGCTATGGTAAACTTCGTCCTTCTTGCTCCTTAGATGCTCGTATAAGAGGAGGAGATGTGTGTTGAGATGAGTGGAAAAATGCTCCAACGTTGACCCTATAAATACCAATCATGAGAGGTGTGTGACACATCTGCTGGGGGTAAAAACCTTAAGGCCGACTTGCACTTAAATTTATTATAATTAATAAATTCAAAATAAATGTTCTGCTCATCAGATTAAAATCAATTTTAGATTGATTTTACACCTCTCTGAAAGAGGAATCCAATACAAATATTGGAATCTTCATCTGAGCATCACAAGATGGAGTTTGGACCTAGTTGTCCAAATTTAACAATCTGAAATTCAAAAAATCATAAAAATTGAGAAAATATCAGTAAAATTTGACAAATCCACAAAATTAGGATAACACCAAAATATCAGTAAAAATCGACAAACATCCACTAGGCAGAAAAATGCAATTTTGCAATTTTTTTGCGATAAAATAGGGATGTTTGCAACAATGGTATGGATTAGCATCGTCTGGTGTCAACTTAGAAACACTGTATCTAAGATGATTGTTGTCATTCCCAAAGGTAAATTGTGATAGAGCCTCTAAATACTAAACGTAGTGCTGCTGATGTCTCTGGTCCCTCCGTTCAAAGGGAAAACACTTTTCATATAGCAAACATTGTGGCCACACTATACACCCTTTTCCTACTAAAACCTAACTTGAAATTCAACACATCAACTTTTGATATCTGTGGCCCTCGATCACTAGCCAAACCAATTTCAAACTTTAGACTTATTCATCCTAACTGAGGATCTAGCTTTTCTTAGGCATAGTTGGATCCATAGACATTAAAGTAATGTGCTGCATATATTGGATGGTATGTCAGAATATCCTGTTTTTGTGCCGTAATATATCAAATTTGGTGGATTGAAGAGGTAAGAATTAGCAATGTCATGTATCAGCTGAAAAACACTGTAACAAAGATGCCTGTTCGCCATTCCCAAAGGTAAACTGTGACAAAGACCGATGTTTATGGTCTCTCCATTCAAAGGAAAAATACTTTTAATATAGTAAACATTGTGGCCACACTACAAAACTTCATGATTGTGAAAAGAAATAGCAAAACAGAAGTGAAACGAAGTTGCAAAACCCAAGTGGTCGGTTGTTTTTGCAAAATGTTAATATAGAGGCTGCCAATAAGATGCCCAATCTCTTCAGTTCGAGGATCAAATCTTATGCAAGAGATGCCTTGTGGAAACAACACAGTGCAGGATGGATCTAGGCTCCATAATATACCCTTCTGGCCTAATATGCATAAATTGCATAATAGCTTGTAATCAGCTACCAGCGCAAAGAAGCCATTTATTAAACTAAAAAAAAAGAAATAACAGACACATGCTGGGATATTTGACCTGAGAGTTTCCAAAACCGGAAATACAGTCAATGAATTGATCATTATCTATGAGGAAGAGGGCAGTTGCCATAGCACTTATTTTTCAACTGTATAATATTAATTTTTACTTTGTTCAAAAATAACCCTATCCAGGTCAGATCAATAAAATCCGCGACCAGTCATTGTTTGAACTGTCGGATTGCGTTGCAGCAGTAGATCAGTGGGAGCGTACCATCAGTAACCCACTTTCGGTTGTCAGGGCATTGCCTATGGCTCTGCCTTAGATTCCCCAAAGTCCAGGAGATTGACCCCACTCTACCGGAAAATTTGGAACAATTTTGGATTGCATGCAATTTCGTATATATAACTGCTTGTACAAAATCTAAAACTTTCATATAATGTTAGGGCTTACTCGTAAATGAAAGCAAGAAACAAGTTTTGTCCCATATTCCGCATTTCAGATATATCGATGAGACACAGTTGTTACTAATGGCTACCGCATCTGAACATGTAACCATGTTTTCATAAAATAAACGTTAAAATGGCTCTTTCAAGATTATTTTCAAGGAAATGAAAAGCAATTAGAGATTGATTTAAACTGACCGAAGAGGCCGAGGGTTAATCCATAACAAATCTCTTTCACCACGCTGGGCGAGGCCTTGGAAGCCATGGTCGCAGCCAAATTGTGAGCAGCAGTCATGTTTACCTTCCTCTCTTTCCCTTCGTTTCTTTCTCCTCTTCCTCTGAATTGCTAATTAACACATTACATACACCTTCTGGGACTTCTTATAATAACAACATTATTATTAGGTTTTATATTATATTTTCATTAATTTTAATCGATAATAAAGGACCAACACCAAAAACAAAGTAAAGTAAAAATGAGAAAAAAAGGGGAAGCTGTTATTATTATTATTTATAATAAAAAAAAAACAAAACCAAAAATAAATTAGAGTAAAAAAGGAAAGTGGTGGATGACCAAGCCGCAAAAAAATAAAGAAAAATTCATTTTGCAATTTAAAGAAAATCCTTGAGAGTATAATGTTGAATGCAACGAAAGTTTGTTTTGGTTTGTAAGTTATTAAATTTATTATTATTATTATATTTAAGATGGAGATAATTTTAATATTGAAATTGTTGATGGTGAAAAATGTCTCGCCAAGAGTTAAGGGATTTCTTGTGTCAAGTTTTAATCACACTCTAGTTGCCACCGTATAAGTTTTACTTTTGGATGTCAAATGCAGAGATGTTAGACTGAGAGTAAAAGAGAATTGCCCTAAAAATGGAAATGAAATCAACCCACAATTGATAATCTGTAGAATGGAATACAAGAATGTAACAACAAAAATATAAGAAGTATGTCTCAATAAATGTTAGTGAGCTAATACCATACCATCTTAAACATACATGAATAGGAAAGTGCCATAAGTAAATTGTGAATTAGTTCAAAATAGGTTACCAGCATAACATGGAATAAGAAAGCAAACATGCAAATTATAAGCCATGAATTAGTTTGTTAACATATACCCAACATGTAAGCATGCGTGCACACACAATGGAAATATCAGATAGCCATTACAACCACCATGAAGGTGCATGAGAATCGATTCCAATAGTGAAGAATTTCTTATTATTCATGTTGCAAATTCAAGTACTTGTCCACCGGGTCCATTAAAGCCCAATTGTGGAACATAGGTGGCTCATACCATCTTCAATACACAAACCCTAGCCTCACCACAGCTCGCCCTATTATCTGCCAAGAGCATAGTGCTTCTAACTCCTTAAGTACAAAACGACTATCTAATTCTTAGCCTAACTCAAGTGCTAAAAATCTCTTCTAGATGAGGCATGAGGGTATATTTATACAAATGGGGAGGTGGATTTTCACCTTCCTCGTGTCCTTTTGTATTCCTTGTAGTCGTAGCCACACTTTGTAATCACAGTGACACTTTGTAGTCGCAATCACATTTTTTAGAGGTAGTCACCCTTTGTAGTCGCAGTCACAGTCACTCTTTGTAGTTGTCACATTTTCTACTGGCAATCACCCTTTGTAATCGCAATTGCAACTTCTAGTGGCAGTCACCCTTTGTAGTCATAATCGCAATTTCTAGTGATGTTCACCCTTTGTACTCACAATTTGCAGTGGCAGTTGCCCTTTGTAGTCTCGTTTGCAATTTCTAGTGACAATCACCCTTTGTACTCGCAATCGCAATTTCTAGTGACATACACCCTTTGTACTCGCAGTCGCAATTTCTTGTGGCAGTCACAGTGGATAATTGTGACTAGATTAAGTCACATGTGATGAGGGGAATGACTAGTCACAAGTCAAAAATCTAGAGGATAGTTGATAAGTCACAAGGCACTTAAGATGTGATTTGTGACTTGAGCTGTCTCTCTAGCCTTTAGTCGCAAATCGTAAGTCGTAATTCTAAGTCACAAGTCACAAATCAAATTTTCAAGTTGTAGCCTCACTACATGTTAGAAGTTTGATATGTGACCCAGTTGAAATCACAATTCAAGGCTCTAGTATAAATCAATTTTTTAGCTCTAGTCTCACTATGGACTATAGATGTGATTTGCGACTTCAAAGGTGGAGGTTTCCTATACTAGTCACGAATTTAGTCATTAGTGACACTACGGGTTAAGGATGCAACTTGTGACTTGCAAAGGGAGGAAGATTGTGTTAGTCGCATTTCTCAATCATAGTGGGTCTAAGCATTAAGAAGAGTGTCAATTTGCGATTGGTGAAAGGGGGCCTCTCTATAGGTCGCTAATTGTTACACAACATTTTGTCACTGTCCGTGCAATCCCTCGTCCCGTACATTGGAGGACTATTCCCGTGACCTGTGAACAGTAAAATGTCCTGAAAACACCTTGATGGCATCCTTCTACATAAGGACAAGAATTCTCCTCAAGAACATTTCCTTTGGAAAACCCTAAAAACCCATGTTTTGGCATTGGCGCGGGTAGCCAGTTCATCCCTCGTGCCAATGGGGAAAATGCACACTAGTGGGCGTGCCAGCTGGCGCTCTGTCCCTGTGTTGTGCCCACGCCAAGCCTATTAAGGAATGTTTTTTAACAATAGAAGGCGGAAGTTTGATTCTAACAACTTCATAATAGATCATCAAAAAGGGGTTGGGTTGTTTGCCTCCAGATCTCCCTGTTTAGGAAGTGGTTTTCCTCCTCTCATGGAACCTTCCTAAGAGATAGGACTCTCCCCATGATTATAGGGAGCCTAACCTCTCCTTCTCCCTCTATAAAAGCATGCCCTCTCCATTTGCTAGCTAGCTGAACTTTTGGGAAGGAAATTATAGCTGAGTGACAGTCAAGAGCAGAGCTAAGGAGAACCCTGTGAGAGAGAGAGTTTTGTCGAATCCTTGACAACATTTGTGAGACACGTCCTGCTGGAACCCTATCGAAGGAAGATCACAATGTCAGAGCACCGATTGTAATCGTTCTCTCGTATCTTAATATACATGACTCTGCTATTGGTTCCATGATTGTGTTTTTCCATTATATAATGCAATTTCATTCGTTCCTCTATGACTCATCGATAGTTATAAAAGTGTGAAATATTATGTTGCATGTTGTCTCTCTTCTCGGCATATGTACAGGTATCTGGATGCAGCAAGCTCATGGATCGTGACCTATCCAGCTAGGAACGGAAGCACTACTTCTTCTTCGACAACAGTAGCGAAGGAATTACGGTAAGCAATCTATCGCGATTCTATCTTTTGTAACTAGGAACCAATAGTTTTATGTGTTTCGATTGTTGCTAGACCCACTCTAGGGATAGTGGGATCGCCTCCATCCGTAGAGGGGATTTACCTCCACAAAAATTTGGTGACTCCGCTGGGGAACAGTGGGAGTTGGTCCTTCCTCCATTGGGTTGTTTTTTGGCTTTTGATTGATTAGTCTGCTTTTCTGGTTCACCTTCCTTGGTGTTAAAACCTTGTTCAGCCCCTAGAAGACCAAATCTAGCCTCTGTTAGTTCATTTTCAAAATTTTGCTAGAGTAAACCTGCTTGGCACGGTTATACCCCTGACAGTCGCACCAACTGGCGCTTGTTGCTAGTTAGGCCCCCACGCCAACCCCTGTTTGGAGCAGATTACAGCCAAACAGGCGTGCCAACCCTGCATGGTTTTAAGGTTTGCCTGTTCTTGGACTCTCTGAGCTTGAGTTTTGGTCCTGGTTCCTTTTTTCTGATTGTTTGAGTGCTTTGAAGTCATTTTTTACTGTGTTTAGCCCTTGTCCTCCGGTTGTTTGCCCTTTTCTATCTATTTTGCATTTTAGCCCTAGGGCTTCTAGGTGTTTCAGTGTGTTGAGCCTCCTGTGGGAGTTTTGGGTCTTTGCTTTCCCAGTCAACTTCGTTTTCTTCTTCTTTGCATTCATCTTGCTGAATCCCATTGAATCATTGTGTTTATTGAGTGATTGTCCTCTCTTTCGTTCAATTTCGCTCTGTGTTTCTCCAAGCCTAGATCACACGGTTTGTTTGAGTCTCTTTCGAGATTCTTCTTCACTTTGAGGGATTTCGTCATCAGTTTGAGTCTTGATTGTGCTTGTTTGAGTTGAGTGAACTTGTTTTGTTTAAGCTCTCTCTTTACCGTTCTCAAATTGATGTTTTCATTATTTGTTCATGTATTTAGTGCATTTGCTCTTATATATTGAAAAATACCAAAAACAAAATCTTTTTCATTTCGAATGGCATAGTAAAAATTGAAAACTTCTTTGCATCACTAGAATTATATAATTCTAGAGAAAAATTTTCTAGTTTCATTAGCTTGCATTGAAAATAGTAGTGGATGTTTTTGTGTGTTCATTTTGTTGTCATTTGAAAGCTCTCAACTCTCCCGTAGATAGCTCTTCATTGAACAAAATGATATTTTGTGGCATGTAGTTTGCATCTAGAGGTTTGATGAGATCCAACATTCGATAGGGCCTTGAAATCGAAACGTAAATTGAAGATCAAATTTAAAATTTACTGAATTAACCTAAGGCAGCATTGAAACTTAACGGAACATATAGTAGTCTAAGGTAGAGACGTGTTCCGACGTCTTTAAGCCTAGTATCTGTCGCTCTCCATCTGGCTATAGATAGAGCTAGTACAGACTTGTGCTCCCCGTACCGTCAAGTATATAAAGGGAGACCCCATTAGGTTGCAAATCCTTTATCTGTAGGAAGCCGAGTCTGTCGCCTTTTACCTGTGATACACCGGACACATCATTTGGGGAGATTACCTGCACGTACGCTAAGTTCGTGGTTGATTTCTCTTTCATTTTTACCAAGGTGTATATGGCAGTTCACGGATATCTGGTACACCCATTTACCTAGATTACCAGAGCAGTAACTTTGATCTTTACTGACTTTTTTAACTGAAAAGATCATCGAGCTCTTGTCCTTTCAAGATCGTGTCCAACCTGAAAGCGATAGAGTCACCTTTTGCTTGTTTCTCGACTCTTAAAATATGAAACAACAGAGTTTGGTTTCAGTGTCTTAAAAATTAATCGCCCACGAAATATTCCTAGTTAGAATTTTTGTCCTTAGTGTTTTATTTCAAGGTCATTTCCGATGGCAACTTTTTCGAAGTTTTCCAATCAAGGAGTCCCCTCTGAAGGGAGTCCTAGTCCTTTTCCTACTTTAAGAAATATTGGTTCTCCTTATATGGCCACGTTATCCCTCCCTGGGTTAACTGTTGGCTTGCATGTTTGGTTGTTTTCAACCTCTGTAGTCTCAAGCGTTTCGGCTACTGTTCAATCATTTCCTTCGCCTGAACAACGCCATGTTGATTCCAAGGTGGACCTCTCCCCTTCTTCGTCTGTTTCTGCATCCTCCTCTTCTACTTCGCTTGGTGAAAGTTTGGATTCGAGCAACCAGGTGGCTAAGAAGAAGAAGAAGAAGACAAAGAAGAAGAAGTCTGATAAGAGAGAGGCTAAGGCTGCAACTACTGCTTCTAAAACATCTTCTCTCGATAAACCTTCCGACCCTCTGCGAAAAGTTAAGTTCCCTTGAATGTTGTGCCAGGGGAACCATCTTCTTCGAGATTTCCCTGGCATTCCCAAGGTGCTCGAAGTATGGTCCAACGGTCGTCCGTCGTTGCCTTTGGCTTCCGGGAGTCAAGTTGGGGGCACATCTTCAGCTAGTGCTGGTAAAATTCCTAAGATTCAGGGTAAGCTCACCAATCCCTGTAAATTGTGTGAAGGGAACCATGCCATTCACCTTTGTCCGTATATGGATGAATCCAAGAGAGTTTTGGACAGCTCGACTGTTTCTGCACCTTGCCTGCCGGCTGGTTACAAACAGCTTTATTTGAGTCCTTCATCAGTTGATTCAACGATCAGTTAAGAGGCATCCTTGCTTGATCCCGCTCCCCCGGAAATTCACCATCATGAATCCATCCCTAACCAACCATTGGTCATGGGATCGGTTGAGCTGGCCCCGTCTGCGATGCACCAGGTCTTTTCCGTTGAGAGTGGATCTCAGGTCCCTCAGGTTCTTCTTGTTTCTTCGGATTCTTCGGACTTGGAGAAAGATTATCCTATCCCTATACCTCAGGAATCTACTCCTCCACCTCCCCTGATGGAGGTCCCAGAGGATATTCCTTCTGCCTCCATGATGGAGGCGGCGAAGGATGCTTCTTCTTCTCCCGTAACACCAGGGGAAGACCATCTCGGTTCAATGGTAGCCCCTCCATGTAGTTTGGTCACTTCCTTCGATTGGGGTCGATTCGCGGGTTATCGCCTTCCTTCTTATGTGCTCTTTGAGATCACGGTACATGCCTCCCATATGGTCGTACCCAGCACCATTATAGATGAAGGCGCATCTCTTAGTATTTTATCCTCACCTACTTGGAAAGCTTTCGGTTCGCCGCCGCTTGTGCCTGTTATGCAGAATTTGTTGGCGTTTAACAAAGGAACTAGTCAACCATTAGGGATCCTTCCGAAGTTGCCTGTTACTTTGGGAGGGAAAACTGTCCATATGGACGTGATGGTTGTTCCTGGCCCCTTGGACTTTAATTTACTCCTGGGTCGTGATTATACTTATGCCATGGGAGCACTTGTCTCCTCCCTCTTTCGTGTGATGTGTTTTCCGCACCAAGGTCGAATCGTGACCATCGATCAGCTTGTGTTCTTTGGTCCTAATATGGCAGCTAGTCCACCATCATCCCTGTCGGATCTTTATCCTCTAGTTGTGTCACCCCCGCCGCATGTCAATTATGTGGCTACCTATCCTGTGCCCATATTCAGTGATAGTGCCGTTGTACATCGTGTGCTGGGGGCATTGGGTCCAGACTTCCAAGATGTTTTCCTTCCTTTGGAAGGGAAACCCTTGGAAGTGATGACTTCTTATTCATTATGATGAGGTCTGTCGGAGCATGGTTCATCTGCTTGTGTCAAGCTCCTTAAACCATGAAACAAGGTCGTCGGAGCATGGTTCATCTGCTTGTGTCAAGCTCCTTAAACCCTGAAACAAGGTTTGTTGGAGCATGGTTCCTCTGCTTGTGTCAAGCTCCCTAAAAATGAAACAAGGTCATTCGGATCACATTTCGTTTTCTTGTGTCAAGCTCCTTAAACCATGAAACAAGGTTTGTTGGAGCATGGTTCATTTTTCTTGTGTCAAGCTCCTTAAAAAATGAAACAAGATGTCGAAGATAGTTCTTTTACTATGTCAACCTCGTTAAAAAATTAATTAGGTCACGAGGATAATTCTTTTAATGTGTCAACCTCGTTAAAATAATGAAACACGTTCTCGTTCAATTTGAGTCTTTAAAAAGATCTCGTAAAATCCTAGTCAAGTCTTTCTATTGATCTCGTAATTTGAACCTTCACTCCATCTTCCGTTCATATGGACTGAAGCTTGGGGGGCATGTACCTTGAATCGAGTCACCATGCTTGGGGCATGCTCACTTTTTCAAGCACAGTTTGTTTCCATTTCAAGCTTGTGTAAAAATGAAACCGGTTTCAAGCATAGTTTATCTTTGTTTCAAGCTTGTGTAAAAATGAAACCAACTTCAAGCAGAGTTTCCTGATTTCAAGCTTGTGTAAAAATGAAACCATTCTCATTTTACCTCTCGTGATTGCCATTTTATCATCCTATTTTGCTAGATGAGCCTTGGTTTTCTCACTCCATCATCACTATCTGCTTGGCCAATCATATGCCTTCACTTGGTTGTTTCACCCATTCCTGAAGAACCGCTGCAATGAGTGGTCTTGTTAGCCAACCTCTTAACCTTTAGTTGTTCTGAGCAGTTCCATGATTACTGGAACCAGTTGCTACCCTTTATACCAGGAGGAGTCATCTTTCAGCTCTTTTCTGACTCTCTAAAACTAAAAAGATTGTCAAGTCGCTTGTCGTTTTGAGCTTGTTAAATTGGCTGCGAAACGACATCTACCCAGTATATGTTTACCCCTTTTTCGGGCTAGGATAGATTATTTACGAAAAAGGAATACCCTAGCCTATCGCGACTAGCAGGTTCTCTCAGACACATTTTTCTACCTTTTTGGATCTGTGAGACTATTTACAAAAAGGGACTGCTAGAGTTTTCTTTTCCTCTTTCTTTTCAAACTCTCTAAACATGAAAAGATGCCGAGTTCTCCCTTTGTCAGACTCGTTAAACCTTGATGACATCGGATTCCATCGCAATGACGTTACTCGAGTTCCTCCTTCCTAGGGCTCGTAAAATGTACTAGGTTGGATTTGTCTGAAGGGAAAACTTACATCGCAAGCATATGCTATCCCCTTCAAGCTTGTTTTAAAAAATAATTGGGGTACTCGCCAGAAATGGTGGGGGAAAATGGAACTAGTATTATAGTCGTGTCGGCAGTATGTCGCTCTTGAACATGGCACTTGTCTGCATTCGTGTTGGGTTGGGAACATCTCATCTCGTTCTCTACTTGCCTCCATGGGTTTGGGTAATCTCTTTTGACCGCTCATATGCTCTTTTCCACGTCACCATGACCTCAGATCCCTTGATGTAAAATACTGCCAATTCCAATGTCGTGTCGCCGATATGTTCAAGAGAAGTTGGCCTCTGTAGTTTTCAACCTCCCTCTGATTCTCTGTTGGTCTTGATTCACAAAAATTATATCCCTCTGTCTCGTGTCGATGATGTGGGAAACATTATGGCCCACCTTCAATCAAGGTCACTTCCTATCGACTTTAGCTCATTATCCAGGAAGCTGATCTAGAGACTCCCTTCAGGTACCTTGGAGCCTGCATGCCTCAATGGCAGGTTCTTCACATTTGACGCAAGGTTTTCATTATTGGCCTTCGATCGGATGATTCTGTGGGTGTTCGAAGCCATCTCACTGTTCACATTCCGTGGATTGTACCTCTTGTACCTTGAGAGCCATCGTCATTATTGGTGGTTTCTCTCGCATCTGTTAACGACTTTCATTATTGGCTGGTAATCATACGATGTTCTTGCATGTTCGACTTCAGCTCACATATTCGCATGCTCGAACTTGTACTCTGTTCAGGTCGAGATGGAGCGCAAGACCCTAGATTTTGTCTAATAAATGTCCAGGTTGCGGGTTCTTTGTGGATTATTATGATCTATTACATGACTCTTTTGATTGGATGGCTGCGACCATACCTAAGTCTACTTGTTGATCCTTATCTTACTGGATGGTTGCGTCCATACTTGGGATCCCAGTTTTTGTACACTTTATTATGGATGGCTGCGCCCATACCACATATAATGTATTAGAGATATCAGTTGTATTTGTATTCGCAGGTCTTCCGACGACAGTGTTTTCAGTTGGATGCATTCTCATAAAGCATTTCACCCCTCCCTCTCTCGGACCTCATGCTTTAGGAGGCATCTATTGCACAACATTTTGTCACCGTCCCTGCAATCCCTCGTCCCGTACATTGGAGGAGTATTCCCGTGACCTGTGAACAGTAAAATGTCATGAAAACACCTTGATGGCATCCTTCTGCATAAGGACAAGAATTCTCCTCAAGAACATTTCCTCTTGAAAACCCTAAAAACCCATGTTTTGGCATTGGCGCGGGTAACCAGTTCATCCCTCGTGCCAATGGGGAAAATGCACACTAGTGGGCGCGCCAGCTGGCGCTCTGTCCCTGTGTTGTGCCTGTGCTAAGCCTATTAAGGAATATTTTTTAACAATAGAAGGCGGAAGTTTGATTCTAACAACATTAGAACGAATCATCAAAAAGGGGTTGGGTTGTTTGCCTCCGGATCTCCCTGTTTAGGAAGTGGTTTTCCACCTCTCATGGAACCTTCCTAATAGATAAGACTCTCCCCCATGATTATAGGGAGCCTAACCTCTTCTTCTCCCTCTATAAAAGCCTACCCTCTCCATTTGCTAGCTAGTTGAACTTTTGGGAAGGAAATTATAGCTGAGTGACAATCAAGAGTAGAGCTAAGGAGAACCCTGTGAGAGAGAGAGTTCTGTCGAATCCCTGACAAGCTTTGTGAGACACATCCCACTGGAACCCTGTCTAAGGAAGATCACGATGTCAGAGCACTGGTTGTAATCGTTCTCTCGTATCTTAATATACATGACTCTGCTATTAGTTATATGATTGTGTTTTTCCATTATATAATGCAATTTCATTCGTTCCTCTCTAATTGATCGATAGTTATAAAATTGTGAAATATTACGTTACATGTTGTCTCTCTTCTCTGCATGTGTACAGGTATCTGGATGCAGCAAGCTCACAAATCGTGACTTGTCCAGCTAGGAACGGAAGCGCCACTTCTTCTTCGACAACAGTAGCGAAGGAATCACGGTAAGCAATCTATTGTGATTCTATCTTTTGTAACTAGGAACCAATAGTTTTGCGTGTTTCGATTGTTGCTAGACGCACTCTAGGGCTAGTGGGATCACCTTTGTCTGCAGAGGGGATTTACCTCCACAACACTAATCATAGGTCTAGGTTGCCATGTTAGGATAGTGCAATCAGAGTTTATAGAAAAAGGGGGGGTTCTCTATTACGAACCATAAGGTTGAATGGAATGAATGAACTTTGGAATCGCTAATGAAATGGATTGATATAGCTCCATAATGGTTTTGTCCAAAATAAAAATATGATTCCCCTTGAATGCATTCACACGGCTTTAAGCCAAAACTCATGAATCAGTTGTCATTCGATATAGAAATCGTAGACTATCCAAGTGAAATTTAGTTGAGGGGAAATGGGTAAATTCTAGGTAGAAAATTTGGAAAAGGAATAGAGAGTGAAGGCTTCAAAAAATAGAGGTTGGGCCTAGAAATTGAGAAAATATTTAGGCACTTCTACAATGACACATTTTAGATAGGGCGTCTATCAAGGTTAAGCACGAAGAGGATGAAGGTGATCTGTGTATTAAGAGATGTAAGTACTCATGAGAAGGGTAGGTGAATTGATTAGAAGCCAAGCAAATAGGAAAAACGGTGGCAATAGTGTGTGAGGGAGTCGCAATTTAAAAGTGTGACTTGGCTTTGTCACATGTGATGAGGATAAGCTTGGTTGCAAATCACACGAAGGCAAACACATGTCAGTGTGAACTAGAAATGCAATTTGTGACTTAAGAGGATGAGTTGTTGAAGTTAAGTCACAAATCAAACTTCTAGAGGCCAGGGAGACTAGCATTGCAAGTTGTGATTGCGACTATGGCATAAAATACATGTTTTTCAAGGCTTAAGACAAAGCCCATTGCCACCTGTAAAATCAAGTGTGAATGAAGTCAGATTGATCCCTGTGACAATATGCCAAATTTGAACCCTTATGAAACTTATAACGCTATTGTCATGATAGTATTTTCTCCTTTTAGGAGTTTCTCCTTGTGATGATAAGCCTTATGATATGGTTACAACCTTGTCCAAACCATAGGCATACAAAAAACACACATAAACATAGTTTTGACACCTTCTTAGAAGGATAATTCTTATAAAATACACAAGCATAAATGGAGACGCAGTGTCGAAATATCCTTTGCAATATTGATAGACTACAAGTGTTGTAAAGCCTAATAATAAAGATGAAGCAAGATAGGAAAGGATAGGCAATGTGCCTCGCAAACATACAAGAAATTATAGCCTCGATGATAACTAGGTTATTGAAGAGTTTTAATCGTTACAATAGACGAGGGTATCCGTTTAGACCTTGAAAAGCATAGGGGGACCCAAAATTTAGATATACAAGTTTAAAAATTTGGGTGGTGTTGTAGTAGCTACAACAATTGTTGAACCATTGGTAGATTTTAGCATCTCTACCTACATCCTTTCAATAAATTGAGTCTTATTAATAATGCAAGGAACTCTTGAATTCTATATTGTGGGTACCACTTGGATTACTTGACCTTTTACATATATGCCCTCCATCTGTCTCCTTAGCTAGGTCCTGTCAATCTTTTAAACAAGATCTTGTTAGTTTTTGTAGCATCAAATGGTGTTCTAGTCTCGAGACTTTGTGGAGAGGCTAAAACATAGGAGTTCTCCAAAACGTAGAAATTGTTTCTGGAAATTCCACCTAGAGATAGCTCAATTAAATCAATTGACCATCATTTAAATTTTTCCTAAGAAATTGTTTCTGGAAATTCCACCTAGAGATAGCTCAATTAAATTAATTGACCATCATTTAAATTTTTCCTAAGTATAACTTAGGAAAACTCGTTGATTAATAGTAATTAATTGAGAAAGTTGTGAATTCTCTAAAAAACTCACATGGATCGACTTGGAGATGATCTCCGCCATCGATTAAATTGTAATCTTGGTCGTTGGAGTCCCAATTGGAGATTATAAGAAGAGGTTGATGGGTAGATGGAAAAACACACATCATAATGAGTGAGAGCAACAGTGTGAGTTCCTTGGGTAGTTCGATCTAGCTAGCAACAAAGTTCGAGCCAGAGAGGGGACGCAAGGCTAGAGAGGGGTAAAGACAGTAATCCAGAGAAATTTTTTCTAGTTCTGGAGAGACAAGAGAGGAGGTCAAATTATTTCTCTGAAAGCAACAGAGGGCCTGCGTAGTTGCTTCAATGAGCAGTTCAATTTTGCTAGACATGAGGTCGTTTCAGTTTCCAGAGGTCGGGAGGATTTTTCCAAGAGGTGGGAGAGACACTTTCTAAGTTAGCATCACTTTTGGGTTGAGCGTGGGGTGGGCTGCACAAAGGTGATGCAGGGCCTATGCATAGGGTTTGGATGATTTGATTTTCAGTTGTCAATTTGAGCCAAGATTATTTGGAGATGAGGGTAAATTCCCTCAAGTGATTTTGCGAGTATTTATCTCAGATTGGATACTCAGTTGGGAATCCAAATTTATTGTACTTAGAATTCATTGTTGCATAATAATAAAACCCTCAGTTTTTGCACCGGTTTTTCCACATTGGGTTTTTCCAGGGACATTCATCTAAAAATAAAAATGCCAATTTTTATGTGTGTGTGCTAGGATTTATCAATTTCCAACATTTTTATTTATGCAACATTTATTTTATTGATGAAGAAACCAGAGTGTGATTAACTTGATATTAATCATAAAATTAATAATTTTTTAATTAGTTAAGAGAATTATTTCCAGTTGTTTCATTTCAAGGAATTATGGTACTAGAGCATGTTTGGTGGACGAAGGCTTAGAGTCAGAAGAAGAAAATTCCGCTATTCATAGGGAGCAGTGGCCGAAATTTTTTGAGGTTGCGTAGTTCCTAGCCAGGCAGTGTGAATTGTTGGACAATGGTTCAATTTTTAGTTGCAGGGTGTCAGAAAAATTCGACTTGTCCATAATGGCAATTCTAGTAGGTAAAGGGAGCAAAAACTCATATTTTTGAAGAGCATATTTCCTGTCTAGGCACAAAGAGTTTTGCAAGAGCAAAATGAGTGTCGAGTGGAAGAGAAAGTGCACACACAGAGGGAATTTCTGTTAAATGGTTTCTAGCTTCAAAAATTCAAATTTCTAGTTGTATAAGGCAGTAGCAGTAGGCAGATTTTCTCACTCCAGAAGGGAGTGTGAATAGCAAAGCTAGCAACAAAGCAGAAGAAAGTGGGATATTTCCATAATAGGTCAATTTTTTGTAGATATGGCCACAATCGGGCTTAGTGATCAATATATATTGGACGATGCTTCTAATTATGTTATATGGAAGGGAAGAATGTCATTCGCCTATATGAGAAAGGTATGAATACCTATGCAAATAATGTTGTGGCAGCACCCACAGATTAGCAGTAGTTAGGAACTTTTAAGAAAGATATGGCCAAAGCGAAGCGAATGATCTTGGATGACATCTGTAACCATATATTCTCACACATATATGGCAAGAATACAACTAAGGAGATGTGGGATGCTCTCACTGGGTTATATTAGAATGCTTTCGAGCAATGAAAGATGTTTCTAAAAGAGAAGTTGTGGAATACTAGGATGTAGAAGGGTGAAGGCATAGATCCTTTTCTCACCATAATTCAGGATATTTAGGATCAAATTGCAACCATAGGAGAAGTGCCACTACAGAGCTTGTGTGTTTTTCCCTAAATAGTGTCTCCAAGGAATGGGATATCTTTGTCCAAGGCATTTTGGGATGAGATACATTACCAAGATGGGACTAAATGTGGTCAAACCTGCAACAGGAAGAGATGAGGCAATCTCTAGTAAAGAACTATATCAGCGACAACACCAGTAATGGATCGAAAGGTGTGAAGGAGGAATACAATGTGCCCCTTGCATTGAAGGGGAAAGCAAAAGGTCTCAGTCACGGACAAGGCTCGCAAGGAGAGAAGATGAAGAAAAAGGATCTATCTAAGATCAAGTGCTTTAGGTGTGGCGATTTTGGTCACTACAGTACTCAGTGTCCTCAAAGGAAGAGGTAAAAGAAGGAGGATCAAGCGATAGAATCCATAGAAATAGACAAGGTATCCTCTCAGTTAGAGGAACACTTTTCCATGTATGCAAATATACCTCGAGGAGAGAGTTGGGGCGATATCAAGCTTTAGTCCTAAATTTGCATAGAGTTTTGGGCAAGGTCTATTGAGGTGAGCATCACATGGTATTTCCTCATGGATCGTTACCCTTGCTACAATGGCCCACCGTATTCAGTAGTAGAATGATAGGTGTCAGATGATGCAGTTAGTTCCAGAGTGACAGTAGTATACTAGTTACAGTTAGATATCGAGGAGTGCAAAGCAGTGTTGATAATAGTGCAAGAGGCATAGTGCAGAGTCAACAATAGCATAAATTTATTAGTGGGTAGTGTAGAGGCTTGTAGCAATCAGAGGGTTAAGATATATTTGTGGCACAAAGAAATGGTTGATTAACTATTTTGGATGCTTCTCAGTTGTAGTAGTAACAACAACATTTGAGAGGGAGTGTTAGTTGGGTTATAGTGCAGATGCAGAGTTGGTAGTAGTATAGGATGTACAATGTCGTGTCAGTAGCACCATAAATGTATCATGGTTCAACGACAATCAATGGAAGATGCATCATATCTAGCACAGTGGTTGGTGGATAGTGGTAGGCAGCTACAATTGTCAAACATTAGCAACGTGGGAAGATGTTATGGAGACAATGTTGGAGAGAACACCTTCCTTGCTAAGAGGGAGTGTTAGTTTTTGTAGCATCAGATGGTGTTCTAGTCTTGAGACCTTATGGAGAGGCTAAAACACAAGAGTTATCCAAAACCCATAAATCATTTCTGGAAATTCCACCTAGAGATAACTTAATTAAATTAATTGACCATCATTTAAATTTTTCCTAAGTAACTTTGAAAAAATTATGAATCCTTAATACAGAAACCCTACTAATAACTATTGATCTACTTCTCCTACTTGATTTATTATACAAGTTTTCAAAATAGAGGAATAACTTGTTTTGAGTTTTTTAATAACCCAACGTTTCAGACTTCTTAAGTGAGTCCATCTTCAGGGGTAAACGCCAAATATTCTTTGAAAATATTTGTGAGGATTAGGGCAAAAGAATAATAATGTAAATAGTAATTTTTGAGGAGAGTTAAATAATAATAATAGGGCAAAAGAATTAAAAAGAATATATTATTTTTGCCCTATTATTATTATTTGACTCTCCTCAAAAATTACTATTTACATTATTATTCTTTTGCCCTAATCCTCACAAATATTTTCAAAGAATATTTGGCATTTACCCCTGAAGATGGAATCACTTAAGAAGTCCGAAATGTTGGGTTATTAAAAAAATCGGAACAGGTTATTCCTCTATTTTGAAAGCTAATTCACCTGTATGGACTCTCTTTTTAAAAATATTTTACAAGTTATTTAACTGAATATTCAGAAAAAATAGAGAAGTAAACAAAAATAGCAGCATACACAACTACAGATCATTTATTGAACATCACGCACATGTAATAAAATGACACACAGATTTTTCGAACAAATGTCCCTGGAAAAACCCAATGCGGGAAAACCAGTGCAACAACTCTAGAGGGTTTTATTATTATGCAGAATCTAAATACAACATAATGGGCACCAGAAACGGTTTTCCCTACAGATAAATTAAACGACAACTGTTGTTATAGGTAAATTTGGGCATCATTCCCAATGACCTGGTTAACTGGGCATCAATCATCCCCTAACATTTCAGTTGCTACATGCCCTAAGACAAAGAACAAGACAAATAAATCAAAAAAATTCATCTGCAAAGGTTTCCAAAGTTTGAAGTTTATAATATATCATATGAGAGCTCACCAACGCTACCTCTAAAGGGACTAAGTGCGTTGCATATGCAGGTAGCCCCATGCAAGGCTGCTCTGCAAAGCACTTCTCGACATTCATGGGTGTGTTGTTCACATTGGGTGTGAAATTCTCATTGTTCCGGAATCTCCACTTGGCTAGTGCCTTCCAGAAGAGTTCACATGTGTCAAACTTTGAATCCATGTGTCCATTTGACATCTACAATATTGGGAACATGTATTGCCTATTATTGGAAAGTCATTGATTGTAAAACTACCTTCAGCTCCTCTATAAATTGAGCATAGATCTTAGTGTTTGAAGAGGAAGAAATTGTGTAGAGAAACGCTGGTGGAATTTCCATTGAGGAGATTTATTTGAGTGACAGTTCTGGAGATATCTGCACTGTGATGAGGCTGGGATGCTGCTGGAGATGGTGACACTAAATCAATCATTGGGTTGTAACCTCCTCTTCTATCATCAATAAAGATTACTGCTTATTTTCCCCTATATGCATATGTATAAGCTTTGATTTTCAATATCATGATTTCTTAGTTGATGTATATGGTTTATGCTTTATTGATTTAGCTAAATAATTTAAATAGACATATGTATTATTGCTATCTCTTTTTGTTTAGTGTTCATTCTTGCAGGAAATATTTTTCACAACCGGCTGGAATTTGAAGCTACAACAAAAGCGACAGAAGGAGACTTTGGAAGCGCTTAGATCCCAAGTAGGTTCCTTATTTCATTATGGTGTCTATTTACAGTTAGGAAAGATAGTCATAAAGTATTTAACCTGTTGTTCTAGATTAGCACCTGTCTAGGGAAGAATGATTTATCCGTAATTCATAATTCCACATTAACAAGTTGGCGACTCCACTGGGGAAATTACTCTTTATCCTAGGTGTTTTAGCCTTTTATTTTCTCTGTTTATTCACCCAGTAGTTGTTACTCACAAAGATTAGGCTTTTTAAGATCCAAATTTGCAAAAGAAGTGAGTTAAACAGTTGTGTTTTTCTTTATACACTGCGCCCAACGCACTCTTGGACAGGACACAGTGCTTTGCATAGCACTGTCTCCCTTTCAGGCCTGCGTTGCAAAGCATTGTCTCTCTTTAGAGACTGTGTTACCTCTTGAAACCATCAAAATTCCCTTGAATTTGTCTTTGTAGTTTGTTTCAATTTGTTTGTTGTTGTGTTTTGAAAATCCTGGGCCTCATATTGACCAGTGAATTCATCTACCTCTGAATCCTCCTTTGAAATAAAATTTGTTCAATGTTTGTTTAAAGAATTTTTCTTTATCATTGGCAATTTAATTTCAAAGTATTTTTATTGTCGCATTAGATCCATTTCCTTTTGAAAAAGGAAATTGTCGTAAAATCTTTATTTCCTGGTAAGAGAAACTATTGTTTAATTCCTCATTTTTCCTTCAAAAGAGAAATTGTTGTTTGTATTCCTCATTTCTCAAAAGTAAAATGCATTTGTTTTTGTTGATTTAGTGCACTTAGTTTATTTTCTGCATTCATAAAATTAAAGGAACTGAAAAGAAAAATATGCATTTTCATGTAGTGTTTGTGTGTTTTGCAAAAGGAACAATTAGGAAATCTGCATCTAGGTTGTGTTCTTTGATTTGTTTGCTCGCAAATTGATTGCTCTTTCCCTTTAGTAGCTAAGATTTTCATTGAAAAACTAAAAGTGAAAGATTGCTTATCATTCTTTGTTGCATTTTAGGAATTTTCCAATACATCATCGCGGTGAACCTTTGAAAGAAAAATTGTTAAGCAAGATCAACATAAAATTAATCTCAATTTACCTAACAAAGCATTGGAACCATAACGATAACATTTAGAAGGTCTAGGCTAGAGACATGTTCCGGCGTCGTAAAACACAGCAGTTGTCGTTAACTTGTCTGCGATACATTCCGAGTGTGATACCTCACTCCACGTACGTAAGTATATCATAGCTCGTCCACGTACTTTTGGGTATATCGGGTGGTGTTACAGTACGATAAGTATAAAGGGGTACTCTCACTATGCGATTTCGCATCAAACAACGCTAATACGGACTCGGGCCTCCACATACCTTCGGGTATATTTGGGAGGAAAAATTTTAGGTGCTATTCATCCTTAGTGAACTGAGTCGGCCGCCTTGTAAATTGTGATACACCGAACACAACATTCAGGGAGATTGCCTACCTGTACTTCTTGGTTCACCAGGAGGTATTCTGCAGTTCACAGTTTCTTGGTAAACCCTTTTGCCTAGCATCACCCTTTTATTTTGTTTATTTGTTTTTGGTTAATAAATCAGTAATCATGGAAGAAAAAAATCCTTTCCCTCGTCGTTCGCGTAGAATAGCATTAAAACCACCTTTACCACCAAAAGTTACTTCTGGTAGGCGAAGGCAATCACGATCTGCCGAATCAAGTACAATTCGTACCTCTGGTGAAACATCATCTTTTAATAAACCAGAGTTAGCTTAAGTTATTTCTACACATCCCGGTTCATTTACTGTTGTCGAAACGGAGTCTTCACAGCTACCCGTGGTCACGATTCATCCAATCAGTGAGACCATACCTCCTGGACCTGACGTTGTTCAACCAATAATTGATCCAGATCCTGTCTCTTTTTTTCTAGAACATCTGAATCCTGAATTCGTACAACCAGAAGTTGTTCCTACCTTGATCATCCCACAAATTTCTGTAGCTCTTGAATCTCCCATATCACACAGTCAACCACCTGAAATATACTTTGGGCCTGACGGTGAAATACTTCCCCCTGGTTTAATTACGATTGAAGAAATCCCACAAGATGAGACACCTTTAACTCCAACCCATTTTGCGGAGGACCTTTACCTGTACGATTCTTTTCCTCAATCGACACGATCTACTTTTTTTGGTCCTGTTCCTTTTCAAACTCCTGTCGATTCAAAAGGGTATACATTTGCTCAAGTAACCATGCCTGAACCAACATATTTGGTTGGGCCATCTGTTCCAATTATGTCAGCTCCTGCCCTCACTACCTCGTTGATGTTTACAACTTCACCAGAGTCATATTTTCATGGTGGCCCTTTGGTCCCATCACGTTACAAATCATTATCTAGAATTTTCTCTGGTGCTTCTTCAAACCCATGGACTTTACCAATGTCACCATTCGGTCTTTTAACTGGTAATCCTCTAGTGAGTACTGAACGACTTGATTCATTATACACATCTTCAGGGCAATATCAAGCTGGGCCTTCTGGGTCTATTCCTTCAAATACCATATCAACTGGACTCCCAGCATTTGGAGAGCAATATTTTCCCTCTTATTATCCTCCTCATGCTGGGGGGCATCCTTTGGTCACCCAATATGACAGTACTCCGTCACTTTTTGGTCAATCTAATGTCGAAATGAATGTTTGTCAATGGCAGCCCACTCTGCCTATCCAACCACAAACGGTTGTACCATCGTATCAAACAGTTCAACCTGTTACACCCACAAAATTTCCACTTGTCAATACATCTTTACCCCTGTTACAGAATCAAAATGTTGTACAACCTTATCAAACGGGTCCTTCAACTCAATATCCTCAAATGTTGGGTCCACAGACTCCAAATCCTTCGGTTAATTTACAACAACCTATATCAGGAATCATTTATTCACAAGCTGGTTTACCATTTTATGGGATGTCACAACCGCAACCTAGTTATACCTATCAACCGAATCCAAGTTATCCTAATTTGGGTTATAACATTGGTGGATAGACCCCTTGGAAACCACAGGCGCAAATGCCTCAAACTTCATTTCAACAAGTATCATATCCAGGTTTTGGTCAATAGAATCCTTAAGCATTTGCTTTTCAAAACAACCCCTCTATGGGTTATCAGTAACAGATTCCTTATCTGGTGCTTAAAGGCCTGTTGCTCAAGCAATTCCATCTTACCCTGGCTATGCTCAACCTGACATTAATAGACAGTTGTCGTTTGTCGCAACTTTAGAGTTACCACATTTAAATCGGCTAACTAATGATCCAATTAACTATGCTCCTTGTGTAGAAATTATATAACTTATGTGTTATATGTCCAAGATTCTCCTGATCTCACACTATTTTAAATTCATGCAAAATACAGAATCTATTCCACCATTGATCATTTGCGGAAATTAAATCAAGATTGCAATGCACACATGAAACAATAAAAATTCACACACATTAACACAGTTGTTTAACGGGAAAGCCTGAAGCTAAAAACCCCAACTATCTGTATATAATATATGTCATAGAGATCATGTAACAATCCTCATACAAAGCTGATCATATCAAGCTTTTAGTACAATAAAATCGCTACACATTAATCAAGCCCAATCTTGCAAATCCGTGCATCGATCTTTGCCACCTGCTAGCCTGCCTCTACTGCGCAATCCCTGCTGAAGAATGGCTCTGAATGAGTTTGAATTACTCCAGCCTTGCTCACGCAATCCTCATTGGAATCTCCACTGAGTGTTGGATGCAATCAATGCATCACTATAGTCACAACTGATAGTCACACTTGCCCTTTCACCTATATATCCACTGGTCTCCACTGAAATTTCCATGCACTGTAGTTAACTGATGTATTCTTCAGTTGAGTAAAGAGTTATTATTTGTGAATTAATTAACTAATTAATTCACTCCACTCTCACTAGTGTATCAATCAGTTAGACTAGATACAACTAGCTCAACTGAGTCTAACTGAGTTAAACTGAATACAACTCCATAACTACTTCTTCCAATTGTGTCATAATTCTTCCACTTGAGTTTTAACTGAGTCCTCCATGCAATAGCTCTAGTAAACCCTTAGGAATAGCGTAATTCCTTCTGTTAGCTGTTGTGCCACATCTGTGCACTGAACTGAAGTGCTCCAAGAGAATAAGTTGATTTTTAGAGTCCAAATATTATTAATAGCTAATAATATTCGACATATCTATTTTTAGACTGGCAGTCTAAAAATAGACTCCGCCCAAAATGTATAAAAATAGAAGTCCATCTATTTTTCCAACTTGACCAACCATCCACAAATAGCATCCTGCAACCCATAGAATATGATCGACATGTCTAAAAATAGACTTTGCACCAAAAATAGCCTGCGGGCCCACTTAGTGAAGGCGACTCTTTTCACTAAGCTCATCATCTTGTTGAATCTAAACACCTTGGTGGTCGGTGATACCTCATAAATTACCCTCAAATATTCCTAAGTTAAATGGAAACCTTGGAGAAGATCCATCGACTCATGTTATGACTTATCATTTGTGGTGTTCATCAAACTCCCTAAATGATGATTCTATTCGACTACGTCTTTTCTAGCACACGCTCACAGGTCCGGCTGCAAAATGGTGTATGGAATTACCTAGAGCTTCTTTGACAATTTCACTGCCCTAGCTACTGTATTTTTGACTCATTTCCAGTTACCCATTCGATATGAAATTGGAACGGAACTCTTGACCAATTTCAAATAGACTAATGCTACTCACATCTCTGATCATATTCACGAGTGGCGTCATCGTCGTAGAATGGTTAAGACATTTGTTCCGGATCAGCTCCTTGTTGAATGGTTCATTAAGTCCCTATTACCATCTATAACTGAGGATGTGGCTAAGGGTGGTGTCGTCATAGAAGAGCAAGTTATCACTTGTGCCCAATATTTAGACTTGATTTATACTCAGTCTGGCATGCTCTATGAAAAAATTCCTAATGCGCCGAGATCTAATTTTACTGTTCCTCCTCAATTAAAAGACTCTCATGCCGGAGACGACTTGATTAGCACTGCAAGCACACATCACAGTATTGCATCTGATATTGCTCCTGCTTCCGAAATTAATGGCATGTCATTTGACAAAGGAAAAAGTGATAAGCAACTCAGAAGTAAGAAAAAGGGGAAATCTAAGAAAAAGAAAACTTCTAACCCGCAGGAAAGATCATCCGATCAATCATCTAGACCTAGGAAACCTCGTTATCCATGCATAATCTGTAATGAGGAACACTTTGTTAGGGATTTCCCTCACCATGTTGAAGTCCCAAAAATCATCAAGACTTCCCAAGCGTCAGCTGTGTTGACAGACCTATTTCCAAATCCGGACACAAACATGGTTTCTACGGATCCAACTCCTAGTTCCCAAGTGTTAATGTTGTCTGTCACAAAACCTTCAACATATATTTTGGTGTCAACATGTAATAAAGATTATGGTAGTCAGGCCACTGATCAACATACTACCTCAACAACAAATCCGTCTACGAAATCAGTACTACCTACTGCTATTCCTGAATTGAAAATCAATCCACCAAAGGGAGTAATTCACAAATCAACATATAATCCTCGAGCAAGAGCTGAACAAAATTATAATATAGTTGAAAATTTGGCTCAATCCCCTTCAGCTATGTCTGCTCTTGAGGTATTACAAAATTGTCCCTCCCAAAAACAAGTTTTATTGTCGGCTATTGGTGGAATTGATCCGACTGATTCTAATCTTGTCATATTTAATAATACGGGCTATGTGCCGCAACTACCAGCAGAATTGACATTCTCCATACAAGTAAATGTTCTCAATCACCTTGTTCATTTCACTATTATTGATGAGGGAGCATCTACATGCATTATGTCTCTAAATTGTTAGAAGTCACTTGGCTCGTCGCGCTTATCACAATCATCAACGGCGTTGAAGGCATTTGATGGATGTACATATAAACCTTGTGGTATTATTAATAATCTGCATGTTGAACTAGGGAGAAAAACAATGAATATTGATGTTGAGGTTGTTGACGGACCCCTTGACTATAATATTTTACTTGGAAGGCCATGGGTATATGCAATGACTGCAATTGTTTCTACATATTTTAGAATTATTTCCTTTCCACATATAGGTATTGTTGATCATATCAGCCCCCTGTCAAAATTTTGTTAAGCAGCCCCCTTTAAACCACTCGAAACCCCTCTGTTTGGCCTAAAAATCCATTTTCTGCCTATCGTTACATTCTCCCCAGTCACAAAATTGCATAAAAGGCCAAAAAACCCACTTTGAACACTATATTATGGCCTAAGCCCCTTTTCCGCAAGCCCAACCACTTCCCCACATATGCCCTTAGCCTGAAACCGAGCGCTGATCCTTAAGGCGCTAATCGCAACCATCGCAATCGCAATGTTTATGTTATGTTTTGCTATCGGATGATCGCAAATGTTTGCGATGCGATTGATCGCAAGTTCCTCCCCCATCGCATCGCATGTCTGACTCCCGACCCCCAATCGCACTCCCCTCCGACCATCGCGATCGCAATCGTAGCATTCATGTGTAGCCTCCTGATCGGTCCATTGCAAATCTTTGCGATGCGACTGATCGCATCGCACATCCCCTCGCTTGCGATTGCGATTACTCCCGCTCCAGCTTTCGATTGCGATTCCATATGGGTGCCACCTCACACGTCCATTTCATTACATTTCATGCGATTCCTGTGTATTTCCTCCATAGTCCAAAGTTTCGCATTTTGCATTAAAATCTAACGTTTTATATGTATTCCGCCAATGTTCATATATCATTCCACTGTTTAATCTTTGTCGTCGATCTACGCCTCCAGACCTAGATCAAATGGTCCATATGCATTTTCTGGTCAAACCCTATTGTTCACCGTTTACACCATATCATTATGTTTCCCACTGTTATTTCACATAAACCATTGTTTCACCACCGCTGCACTATCATTTCTTCCGCCCCCATAACCAGTCTTCCATTTGCATGGATTTCATGACCAAGTTGCGTGTTTTTGTAGAGTATGAGTGGTGGAAGACCGCCATGATTCAGAGTCTCAGTACATTTACAGAGAAGACATAGAACAGGGTTTGCATTAAAGGAAACAAAGTTTAAACTCTGTTCGCCCTCTACAGAGCCATTAAAGCTTAGATTTCGCAGTCAGAAGGAAAACATGGAAGCGGCAAAGAGTATTAGTGGGAAGCAGAGAATTCAGGGCACACAATAGAAGATTTTGAGCCTTAACTCAGTAATTTAGAGGCAGGGTACCGGTCAAAGGCATCATGAAATGCACGGAAGGCTCAGCACACAAAATAAAAAATTATCGGGGTCCCATATCGGCAGATTTGTTTTAAAAGACAAAGTGCCCATACTGTTTCCATATTTTACCGTGTTCCTGAAGAAAGTTCCGCCCTGATCACAGTCCGAAGCTGTCAAGAGCATTTGTTATGAAGTATGGCCGACCTTTGTATTATTATTTCACTTTCTTGTTCATTCACCAAAAGTACTACAGAGTACTGCAGCCAGGTACATCAGAGACATACTTGGAGTAAATGGAAGCGGAAGAAGATCACTCTTTCATCCCAAAAGGTACCAGAGATAAATGCGGAAAAATTTAAACAGAATGGGCTTCGGCCCTCTGGCTCTTCTGGGTTTTAATTTTGCATTTAGTTTTCCACCTACCACCACTACTCTTCGTTCAGCTATAAAAACTGCGAAGAAACACATTGTAAGGGTTCCAGATTTTATCAGAAAATTATGCAGTGAAAAGATTTTTGTATAAATTTTGTAAAACTTTTGTATGGAGGCTCAGAGCCCATAGGGTCTCAGTGAGGAGGAGTTCGATCTGCTAAAGAGGATTATGGTCTTTGGCATTTCACAGTCTGTAACTTTCTCTTATGTGTTATTTTAATATATCATTTCATTTCATCCATGCTTCCTGTATCATGTTTTGGAATGCGAGTGGCTCACTGATTTTTGGTATGGATTCATCCTAGTTGATGCCCATGCTTGGATTAGTCAAGAGCTTTAAATATGGCTCATGCATGATATTATGTTCCATTATTCAGCTAAACCGTATTTCTACTATATTAGTTTCTTTGGGAGGGTGCTTTTAAAATGCTATTATCATGTATGGATTCTTAGATTGGTAAGCCCATGCATGTTGTTATTGTATATCTGGGTATCAGCTCAATGTTAAATAATATCTCCTCTACATTTCATTCACTACATACACCTTCTGATAACTTATGTCTATGAAGTATTTCTGAATCGACCCGCTTTGCAGTAAGTTGTCTCTGAATTGTCTGTTGCTTTTGTATTGGTGTTTTGCATGTTGCCCCTGCAATATCTCTTTCTCTGTGTCAATTTCTGAAGGTCCTGGTCCCATTCTAGTTTATTTCCATGTTTACAGGAGATAGCATGTGAGATGAAGTTGACAACTTCATACATTATATTATACGCTCCTTGCTATGCTAAGATGTCCTAGGCACTGGTCTATCACAACTCTAGGCTGTCTCTAGGAGCGACAACATCTTTCTGGCGCTGTTGCCGGGGAACGAAGTTGAGAAATTTTAAAATCCTTGGGCCTCGACAAAATCTAATTCACTCTTCAAGTAGGTGAGTATGGAGAGTTGAGAGTTGTAGATCCCTCACCTTGGTGACTCCGCATTTGTTCATTTGATAAATCTATTTGCAGTCCTGGCTCCTCGTAAGCCACACCTGAGGTCAGATACGTCTAAGCCAAATACACCTTCAGCTTCTGACCCTGAAAAGATCATACATAGAAGAAATTGGAAGGAAAGAAAATCATTCCATTCTGAGATTCCCGAATTCTCTCCAGAAGACTTTCCGTCCTCCTCTTCTCAAGATTCTCAATTGCAAATTCCCGACTCCACTGTCGGAGATACCGATTACTATTCAGATAGTCCACCGTGAGGCGGTTTCCAATTTAAAGACAGTCTTCATCCTAATCCTGAGGTCGAAGAGGTCAAGGAAGTCACCGAAGTATCTGCTGTTAACAGACCATTATTCCCCTCAACACCTCAACCAACTGCAATCGAATGTATTCCTATTATTATTCATACTCCACTTCCACCTCCTCCTCCTCCTCTTACTCGTCAAACTATTGCACTACGTCCACCCCCTCCGATGGAAAATGTTCCAGGCTTCTTGCTAAATAAATATGCTCCTCTGGCATTACCCCAAGTGTTGAATGATATGCCCCAAGATTATCTGAAGATCTTGCCCAGATTCAATGGAGAAAACGAGATTGATGCTCAAAAACATCTTGAGACTTTCTGCTCTTTTGCAGAGAACTTTAATGTTGAACATTTAGATGTGGTCTTAAGACTGTTTGTGCAATCTCTTGATGGTGAAGATCGAAAATGGTTTAAGACTTTGGCAGGTCGTTCTATTACCACTTGGGATAATATGGAAGATACTTTTCTCAGAAAATGGGGGGAGAATAAAGATCATGGACAATGTCTTACTGAGTTTAATACACTCAAGAAAAGACATAATGAAGGGGTGTCAGAATTTATCAAGAGATTTAATAAATTGTATTTGAGCCTTCCTGCTGACATGAAACCTCATCAAACTGCCGCTAAAGTAGTTTTTGTAGCAACCTTTGATTCAGAATTTGGTTTCTCTCTCAGAGAAAGAAAGTCTGCTACTCTGGATGATGCTCAGGCAAATGCACTAGAGTTGGAAGCAAACTTTGCCTCCACGGGTAAATCAAAGGGAAAATCTGAACATGATACTAGAAGAAGGGGCAAAGAAGAGCTGTCTAATTCTAGCCAAGACAGAGACTCCAGTACTAGCATAATCGAAGAAATGAACAAAAATATTAGCAACCTTACTAATAAGCTGGGTAAGCTTGAATTGGAGGCCAAGAATTCAGCTTTCAGGAATTTTCAAAATGCTCCAAACAGATGTTACAATCCTCAGTATAGGAAACCACCCTTGCAAATTTTGCCAAGGGAATCAAAGGAGCAACAAGATCAAGTACCACACCCATTGTATCTGGAAGGTCCAGTAGATGATTCTACTGAAGACACTACCTATGGACTGGAGGATGCAAATATTGCCTTTTCAAATAGTGATGGAGAAGAATGCCCTTTGCAAGGGAATGATGAAGTTGGGTTCTCATTGCAAGAAGAAGAAAAGACCAGAGACACAGAAGAAGCAAAATTTGATCATTATTGTAAACAATTGGATGATTTCATGCAAGCACATTTCAATAGAAGATATGATCTCATATCTTCTAGGAAGAGGACTCGTACTCAAGAGCAAGAAGAAGAGCTACCCCAGAAGGAAGCACTTGCTCAGAAGGAGTCTACAATGCAGAAAGTCGCAGACAAAGGTAAGGGCCCTCTAAACAAACCTTTGCAGTCTAATGATCAAATTCCTTCCGCTCCAAAAGTAGCCATTCCTCCTAATACCAAGTCTGTGTTAAAGGAAGTCAAACGCCCAGCTGAAAATAAAGAGCCAAAAGAGGTTGTAATAGAGAAATACCCCCCAGTTTTCAGTTTACAAAAGGAACTTGAAAAAGTCAAAATCCCAGTTCCCTTGACTGAACTGTTGAAGCAACCAGCATACCAAGCTCAAGTCACCTCATTTATGCTCCCTCCAGAAGCACCAATCATCCCAGATAGTCTCAACCTTCAAGAAGAAAGACCCATGGTTGTCTTTGGTCCACTTGTTGAGGAATTAGATGCTTCTACTCCTCCCTTTTATGTGTCTCTAGTGATTCATGACCTACTATTACATAATTGTTTGTTAGATTCTAGAGCTTCCCATAATCTAATACCTCTGTCAGTCATGGAACAACTAGGATTAAAAATCACCCGTCCATACAAGGACCTCTATTCATTTAACTCCAAAAGAGTTAAATGCTTGGGGATGATCAAGGATTTGGTGGTCAATTTGGCCCAAATCCCAGCAAAAAGTGTGGTAATGGACATCGTGGTGGTTGACATCCCAGCTCGTTTTGGTATGTTGCTGTCAAGGTCTTGGGGAACAAAAATTGGTGGATCACTCAAGATGGATTTAACATATGCCACTATCCCAGTTTTTGGTGGCCAAGAGAGGAGATTGTACAGGGAGACTAGATTTGTCAAGATGGTGACCAAGGCTGATAACTCAGTTAATTCTCCATCTACAGTAAAGAAGGAGACTTCTCATGCTTGATGCTGGAAGAAGATCAAGATTATGCTCATGAACCATCCTTTTGCTAGATCAAGACTGAACAACCCTCAGAGAGCCATGAAGCAGGAATCTGGACACTTTATTTTGATGGAGAAAATTCAAAGGAAGGTAATGGAGTTGGAATATTATTGATTTCTCCTACAGGAGGATGGGTTCCATTATCTTTCAAGCTAGAATATGAAGCCACTAATAATGTGGCTGAATATGAAGCACTTCTGTTAGGATTTCAGACAGCCAGGAATATGAACATACAAAGCTTAAAAGTTCTGGGAGATTCTGAACTGGTGGTCAGACAGGTCAGGAATCAGTGTCAGACCAAACTTCCTAGGCTAAGGGCTTATAGGAATGAAGTTTGGGACATGGTAGAAAATTTCTTCTTGGCATTCAATATCCAATTCATGCCCCGAGAACAGAATAGGATGGCTGATTCCCTTGCTGTAGCTGCTAGTACATTTCACCCACCTCAAAACCCACTCTTAAGATATGAAATTGAGGTGCGTTACCGACCATCAATCCCAGAAAACATCAAGCACTGGCAGGTATTTGAGGATGAAGAACAGATGAAGAGATTCCTGGAAACAGTAGGAGAATTCTCCAATATGGAGATTGATGCCGATGAAGAAGAGGGAGAGACCGAGGACATTTCAAAAATAAATTGGGAGGAGAAAATGGCACGAAATAAAGTGTTGCAGTTGAAGGGAAACATTATACCTAGAGGGCTGGTGCCTCTAGAAAGATTATTTGATAAGAATGATGTCCCACTGCAGCCAAGCAAAGTGGTAGAAGAAAATTAGGTAGAAGACCTGAATTTGGGTACTGATGCTGACCCCAAAATTTTCAAATTGTCCAAGAAAGTCCTAGAAGAATAAAAAAAGCTATATCAGAAGTTATTTCAGTCCTACAAAGATGTGTTTGCATGGTCCTATCAGGACTTGAAAACTTTTGATATCAGTATTATGTAGCACAAAATTCCCCTGAAAGGAGATGCAAAACCTCATAAGCAGAAGCTCAGACAGATAAATCCCCTGTTGCTTCCCTCTATTGAGAAGGAGATTAAGAAGTTGTTAAAGGCCAAAATAATTGTGTCATTGAGGTACTCTGAATGCGTGGCAAACTTAGTCCCTGTAAGGAAGAAGAATGGAGAAATAAGGCTATGTGTTGATTTCAGAAATTTAAACAGAGCATCCTTAAAGGATAATTACCCACTGCCTAAGATGGATCACATCTTGTAGAAGGTGGTTGGAGCTTCTAGGATGTCCATGATGGATGGATTCTCTGGTTATAACCAGGTGGCTGTACTTCCAGAAGATCAGAAGAAGACTGCTTTCACCACACCATGGGGTACATTTATGTATGCCAGGATGTCTTTTGGATTGATTAATGTAGGGGCCAATTTTCAAAGGGCCATGGACATTGCTTTTGTTGGGGAGCAAGATAAATGTTTGGTAGTCTACCTTGATGATATAACTGTGTTTTCAAAAGATGACACTGAGCACATTGAGCATTTACACAAAACTTTTGAAAAATGCAGAAGGTATGGTCTTTCTCTCAACCCACAAAAGTCTTTATTTGCATTAGAGGAAGGCAAGCTTTTGGGACATATTGTGACCAAAGATGGCGTGAAAATAGACCCTAAGAGGGTAGAGGTTATAAATGGTATTTCTTTCCCCATAAATAAGAAAGAGGTGCAGGTATTCCTTGGGCGCATTAATTTACTAAGAAGGTTTATTCCTAACTATGCTGAGATAGTTAGGCATATAACAGACATGCTCAAGAAGAATAATGAAGTAAAATGGTCACAAGAATCATGAGAAGCATTCACCAGGATAAAAAATGCTTTCGCAGAAGCTCCTGTGCTAGCTGGGCCAGATTATGCCAAACCATTTATGATCTTTTCATTTGCATCACCTCATACAGTAGCAGGAGTTTTATTGCAGAAGAATGAGGAAGAGCATGAGCAGCCTATTGCCTTTTACAGTCAGGTGATTCGAGATGCTGAACTGAAATATAACATATTGGAGAAGCAGGCATATGCTCTGGTAAAATCCCTCAAAGCCTTCCATATGTATGTCTTGCAGTCCCACATCACTGCATTTGTGCCCACAGCTGCTATAAAGGATATTCTTATCCAGGGTGATAATGAAGGAAAAAGGGGGAGGTGGATTGCCAAAATACAGGAATATGATCTGGACATCCGCCCTGCCAAACTGATCAAAGGATTGGGGCTAGCCAAAATTTTATCTGAATCAAACTATCAGGATCTAGGTATAAATCTGTCTATGATAACAAGTGAAGAGTCTGAGAATGAAAAAGAGCAGCAAGGAGTGGAGAAAGCTATTCAGAAAGCGCACATAAAGTATCTCACAAGCCCTTGGTACAAAGAAATAGTGGAATATCTCCTCACACTCAGCTGCCCTCCAAGCTATGATAAGGCTAAATACAAGGCATTAAGGTTGAAATCACAGAAGTACATAGTTGCTAATGGCTAGCTATACTGGCGGGACCCTTCAGGCATCCTACTCTTGTGTCTCATAGAGGATGAAGTAGAAAGTATAATGACTGAATTTCATGAAGGAATTTGTGGAGGTCATTACATCAAGAGGGCCACAACTCATAAAATCTCGAGGGCTGGTTTCTACTAGCCTAAACTATTTGGAGATGTCTTTACCTGGGTCAGAGCTTGTGAGAAGTGTCAAAGATTTGCAGAAAGACAGAAGTTGGCCCCTCTGCCTTTGATTCCCGTTCATGTGAATGAACCATTTCAGCAGTGGGGAATATATTTTATAGGTGAAATACATCCTCCATCGAGTGGCCAGCATAAGTGGATATTAACAACCACAGATTATTTCACCAAATGGGTGGAAGCCATACCCGCAAGGAATGCTACAGATGCCGTAATAATAAAATTTATGGAAGAAAATATTATATCTAGGTTTGGCTGCCCTGCCAGGATAGTGACTGATAATGCCCAGGCATTCAAATCTATAAAGTTTATGAATTTCTGCCAGCAGTATAATATCACACTAAGTCACTCTACAACTTATTATCCACAAGGAAATGGCTTGGCAGAGTCTTCGAACAAAACTTTGGTGAGGGCCCTGAAGAAGACTATAAATGAAAATCAGAAAAATTGGGATTCCCAATTGAAATTTTCTCTATGGGCTAATAGAATCACCAGCAAGAGAGCAACTGGGAAGTCCCCATATGAATTGGTATATGGAAGGGCAGCGGTTTTTCCTGTGCAGCTGGCTTTACCAATAGCTCGATTCATGCAAGAAAGCCAAGAGGAGCCTGACGAGATGATCAGAAGAATTAATCAACTGGTGGAGTTAGAAGAAACAAGGGGGCAGGTGAATCAGAGGTTAATTGAATATCAAGAGAAAATGAAACACCTTTTTGACCATCATGCCAAGGATAGGAAATTGCAAATTGGTGATTTAGTGCTTAGATGGGATATCCGAAGAGATAAAAAATGAAAACATGGAAAATTCGACCCTCTCTGGTTTGGCCCCTTTAAAATTGTGGAACAGGGAGGCAATAACACTTTCAGGTTGGAGAATTTACAAGGAGACCCGCTTGATGCTCCTGTGAATGGGCAATTCCTTAAGCCCTACTTCCAATTCTGATTCGGGCAGAGAAAGCCTGATGTACCATATTGTATATTAGTTTCTGTTTCTATTTTTGTTTAAATAAGGTGTGTGTGTTGATAAATTATGAAGTGAAAAGCAGAGGGGCTGAAGAGCAGGGTCTGCACAGAAGATGATCAGGTGGTCTGCAGAGTTCTAGACACGTCCAGGGATGAACGTGTCGTCCCCAGGTGGAGCCAATGTTGATCATATCAGCCCCCTGTCAAAATTTTGTTAAGCAGCCCCCTTTAAACCACTCAAAACCCCTCCGTTTGGCCTAAAAATCCATTTTCCACCTATCGTTACTTTCTCCCTAGTCACAAAATTGCATAAAAGGCCAAAAAACCCACTTTGAACACTATATTATGGCCTAAGCCCCTTTTTCGCAAGCCCCAACCACTTCCCCACATATGCCCTTAGCCTGAAACCGAGCGCTGATCCTTAAGGCGCTAATCGCAACCATCACAATCGCAGTGTTTATGTTACATTTTGCTATCGGATGATCGCAAATGTTTGCGATGCGATTGATCGCAGGTTCCTCCCCCATCGCATCGCATGTCCGACTCCCGACCCCCAATTGCACTCCCCTCCGACCATCGCGATCGCAAGATCACAATCACAACATTCATGTGTAGCCTCCTGATCGGTCCATTGCAAATCTTTGCGATGCGACTGATCGCATCACACATCCCCTCGCTTGTGATTGCGATTACTCCCGCTCCGGCTTTCGATTGCGATTCCATATGGGTCCCACCTCACACATCCATTTCATTACATTTCATTGGATTCCTGTGTATTTCCTCCATAGTCCAAAGTTTCGCATTTTGCATTAAAATCTAACGTTTTATATGTATTCCGCCAATGTTCATATATCATTCCACTGTTTAATCTCTGCCGTCGAGCTACGCCTCCAGACCTAGATCGAATGGTCCATATGCATTTTCCGGTCAAACCCTATTGTTCACCGTTTACACCATATCATTATGTTTCCCACTGTTATTTCACATAAACCATTGTTTCACCACCGCTGCACTATCATTTCTTCCGCCCCCATAACCAGTCTTCCATTTGCATGGATTTCATGACCAAGTTGTGTGTTTTTGCAGAGTACGAGTGGTGGAAGACCGCCATGATTCAGAGTCTCAGTACAATTATAGAGAAGACATAGAACAGGGTTTGCATTAAAGGAAACAAAGTTTAAACTCTGTTCGCCCTCTACAGAGCCATTAAAACTTAGATTTCGCAGTCAGAAGGCAAACGTGGAAGCGGCAAAGAGTATCAGTGGGCAGCAGAGAATTCAGGGTACACAATAGAAGATTTTGAGCCTTAACTCGGTAATTTAGAGGCAGGGTACCGGTCAAAGGCATCATGCAACGCACGGAAGGCTCAGCACACAGAAATAAAAAATTATCGGGGTCCCATATCGGCAGATTTGTTTTAAAAGACAAAGCGCCCATACTGTTTCCATATTTTACCGTGTTCCTGAAGAAAGTTCCGCCCTGATCACAGTCCGAAGCTGTCAAGAGCATTTGTTATGAAGTATGGCTGACCTTTGTATTATTATTTCACTTTCTTGTTCATTCACCAAAAGTACTACAGAGTACTGCAGCCAGGTACATCAGAGACATACCTGGAGTAAATGGAAGCGGAAGAAGATCACTCTTTCATCCCAAAAGGTACCAGAGATAAATGCGGAAAAATTTAAACAGAATGGGCTTCGGCCCTCTGGATCTTCTGGGTTTTAATTTTGCATTTAGTTTTCCACCTACCACCACTGCTCTTCGTTCAGCTATAAAAACTGCGAAGAAAAACATTGTAAGGGTTCCAGATTTTATCAGAAAATTATGCAGTGAAAGGATTTTTGTATAAATTTTGTAAAACTTTTGTATGGAGGCTCAGAGCCCATAGGGTCTCAGTGAGGAGGAGTTCCATCTGCTAAAGAGGATTCTGGTCTTTGGTATTTCACTGTCTGTAACTTTCTCTTATGTGTTATTTTACTATATCATTTCATTTCATCCATGCTTCCTGTATCATGTTTTGGAATGCGAGTGGCTCACTGATTTCTGGTATGGATTCATCCTAGTTGATGCCCATGCTTGGATTAGTCAAGCGCTTTAAATATGGCTCATGCATGATATTTTGTTCCATTATTCAGCTAAACCGTATTTCTGCTATATTAGTTTCTTTGGGAGGGTGCTTTTAAAATGCTATTATCATGTATGGATTCTTAGATTGGTAAGCCCATGCATGTTGGTATTGTATATCTGGGTATCAACTCAATGTTAACTAATATCTCCTCTACATTTCATTCACTACATACACCTTCTGATAACTTATGTTTGTGAAGTATTTTTGAATCGGCCCGCTTTGCAGTAAGCTGTCTCTGAATTGTCTTTTGCTTTTGTATTGGAGTTTTTCATGTTGCCCCTGCAATATCTCTTTCTCTGTGTCAATTTCTGAAGGTCCTGGTCCCATTCTAGTTTATTTCCATGTTTACAGGAGATAGCATGTGAGCTGAAGTTGACAACTTCATACATTATATTATACGCTCCTTGCTATGCTAAGATGTCCTAGGCACTGGTCTATCACAACTCTAGGCTGTCTCTAGGAGCGACAACTGGTACTATCACAGTCATTAATCATCTATCCTTCTTTGCCTCTGCTTCACAGGTAACTGGAAGCATTCCGTTCATTCACATACCCCAACTAGAACTTCAAAACATTGGTGTAGGACTCTTAAAGGATTCCACTTTAATGGGAACCTTTGCATTACTGCCGCCCGCGATGTCGGTAGAAATCACAAGTATAGAGACCTGCTAGACAATCTCTTCCACTCTATCTGGCTTAAGGGAGAGTACAGGTGATTCTGAAATTACTACATTGGATGAGTTTCTGCCACCCAGCCCTATTGAGTTGGCATAACAATCAATCTATCTGGCTTGGGTGGCAAATCCGAAATCAGCGTCGCCGAGTGTTTGGGTTGATAGTTCCTTAGATTTTGGTACTCCCTCTGATCCTTTTTCCTCAATGTTCTTGACAGATGAGAATATTTTGGAAGCCATGATGTCAAAAGGAGAACCATGGGAAGATTATCATCATCGTTCCCATCTTCCTGATTATGAAGAAAATTATCTTAGTGAACTATATCACCCAACAATCAAAATTTTCTTTTTGAATTATTTACCCATTAATGAAATCGATTGCGAGCGAAATTTGTCAAATATTGAAGAAACCATTTCTATCAATATTTTGACCCAACCTGGCGTTGTATAAAATATTCATGTCGGTGTATCTTGTTCTCCATCAAAACTCGAATCATATCGCTCTCTATTTTGTGAATTTCGTGATGTATTTGCTTGGTCTTACGAGGAAATGTCGGACATAGATACTAGTATTGTTGAACACACTATTAATATGTATCTTGATGTCAAATTGGTGTGTCAACAACTTTGTCCTATTCATCCAAAGAAATCCACTGCCATCAAAGAAGAAGTTGAAAAACTTTTGTGTGTTGGTTTCATATACCCTGTTCCGTTAACTGAGTGGGTTTCAAATATCGTTCCTGTCATGAAAAAGAAAGTAACCATTAGAGTGTGTGCTGATTACCAGGATGTCAATCTTGCTTGTCCAAAAGACAACTATCCTACTCCCTTTATCGACCAGATTATTGATGGTTGTACTGGATGTGAAATATTTTCATTCATGGATGGATTTTCCGGCGACAATAAAATCAATATCCGCCCAGAAGACCAACATAAGACAACATTCATTTGTCTCTAGGGCACATTCGCTTATAGGAAACTACCGTTTGGTTTAAAGAACACTGGGGAAAATTTTCAGAGAGCAATGGATTATGCTTTCAATGACATCAAGCACATTGTTCAACCTTATCTAGATGATTTACCATCGCATTCATGAAATCGGACTGATCACCCGATGCATTTGAGAGCCATTTTCTTATGTTGCCGACACTACAAAATACGCCTCAATCCACATAAATGTGTGGTTTATGTTGGTTCTGGTCCTTTGCTTGGATTCATAGTCTCAAAAGAAGAAATTCGAATCGACCCATTGAAGGTTCAAGCCATTCTTGATTTTCCTGCGCCATCAAACTTACTTCAGATACAAAAACTTCAAGGAAATGCTAACTTCCTAAGAAGGTTCATTCCAAACTACGCCGAAACGGCTAAAGGATTTACTCGACTATTGAAAAAAGGGGTTCCCTTCCATTGGAACCAAGTTGTGCAAGCTTATTTTGATGCTGTCAAGGACACTCTTGTCCGGACGTCATTAATGTATCCCCCTAATTATCAAAATGATTATTTCCTATATATCGTCACGACCGAAATGACCATTGCTATGGTATTGGTCCAAGTAGAAAATGGAATTGAACATCTTATCTATCATTTGAGTCATAATATCAACGATATGGAAGTTAAGTATTCAAACGTAGAAAATCTTGCCTTGGAAGCTGTTCAAGCTGTCCAAAGATTTTGCCATTACATCCTACTCCGAAAGAACACTATCGTTTCAGATTGCAACCCCTTGAATTATATCTTATCACGTCAATTGCTGGGGGGAAAATATTCAAAATGGATTGTCATTTTGTAGGAATTTGATTTGGAATTCATCAAATCCAAGAAAAAGAAGTCTTTAGTTTTGGCTGAGCTTCTCTGCGACCTTCCCTCTGATAGTACTACAACTACGTCTTCAATTCCTTATGAGTATCTATTTCTGATCGGATCATACAATCCTTGGTATGTGGATTTCATCATTTATTTCCAAACTCAAACTTTTCGCCCTAATACCTCTCGCTCTGAACAACGACGTATTCGATATCAAGCAAAAGATTATCTGATCATTGGTGATACACTTTATCGTCGTGGTGTCGATACCATTTTAAGGAGGTGCCTCACTCATGAGGAGGCCGAAAAAGTGTTAAATGATTGTCATGCTGGGGATTGTGGTGGAAATTTATCTGGATATGCTACTGCGCAAAAGATACTCCGTGCTGGTTACTTTTGGCCTACTATTTTTCGAGACCACATCCTCGCGGTCATAAGTTGTCATGCGTCCCAGATTTTTTATCGTAAAATCCGAAAACCGCCAGTGCCAATGCATCCTATTGTCTATATGGGACCATTTTCGAAATGGGGTATTGAATTCATGACCTGTAACCCTCTTTCATCTGGGGGGCATGGTTATATTATTGTCGTAGTTGACTATTTTACCAAATGGGCCGAAGCGATGCCCACATTCAACAACACAGGACAGACAACTGCATTGTTTTTCTTTAATCATGTTATCGCATGGTTTGGGGTCCCACAGGCTATAGTTACAGATCATGGGAATCATTTTCGCAATCACATAATCGCTAAATTGACTACCAAGTTAGGATTGTCACATGATAATTATACTCCTTATTATCCACAATCAAATGGACAAGTTGAAGATATCAACAAAATTCTAAAACATATGCTTCAATGAATGATAGGAGTTCATAAAAGAAATTGGCATTTGATCCTGTACTCCGCCTTGTGGGCATATCAAACCTCGGTGAGAAATGCAATGGGCTTTACTCCTTTTCAATTGGTGTATGGTCTGGAAGCTATCTTACCAATCCAATGTGAAATACCATCATTAAAACTCACAATCAACTTGTTAGTTGACACCTCAGAAGAAGAAGCGCGTCTCCTTAACCTCATCCATCTTGATGAAACGCGTCGTGAAGCCCAATTGGCCAACAAAGCGCATAAGAGACGTATAAAGGCACAATACGACAAAAATATCCAGCCTCACATTTTCTCAGAGGGCGACTTGCTCCTTTACGAACAAGAAGCTGATGTAATAGGTACATGAAAGCTTGAGCCATTATGGCATGGCCCCTATAGTTTCAAAAGAGTTCTTTCTAAGGGTGCCTATGAGTTAGTCAATTACGATGGAATTCCGTTTGCGCAACCTAGAAATAGGTTGTATTTGAAACGTTATTATGCTTAACCATGAGCGTAGTAATTTTTTTTATTATATTGTATATATATGCTGTTGATTTGCATTCACTATCTTAATTTGTTTTTAGAGTTTTCTTGACGTTAGTAATTTGCTTTACATTTCGTCGCAGATGTCTGAATCTTCATAACCCTTTTACGGATATGTTGATGGTGCTAGTCATAGTACGTAAAATCTATCCTTTGCAGTGTGAGCCATTTTTGCTCTGAATGGCGAGTTAGTGAGTTTTCAAGGGATTTGTATAGGTAGATCGACAAACAATATCGTTGAGTATAGTGCGTTGTTCGAACTTCTGTCTGATGCCATTTCATTTGGTATTAACCGTATCATCATAAGATTAGACTCACAACTTGTGGTATTACAACTTACTAGTGTTTATACTGTTAGAAATCCAACATTGCACAGATTGTTCCTAAGTTCGACTTTTGGAAAGACACTTTGATTTTATTCAATATCAACACATTTCCAGAAATTTGAACACATTAAATGATTCACTAGCTAATCAAGTTTTAAACAGACATTTGCAACATATGTAAAGAATACATTCACATCATTGAATAGTATTTCACAATAAACATAGGAAAACACTGAAATCATATAGATAGATAGCTATAGGTTTTTACAAAAAATTGTGCACAAGACACATTGGTCATTTGACCTCGAAATGTATGCAAAATGTCACAAGTAAACTAGTGGTGTTTTTGGTAACATGATATAGATCTAGCTATCCTATGAAGTAACTACATCCAGCGGTTAGGAACCCCAATAATGTGTCACTGTAGTCGCATAGGTAGCTCTTGGATCTAGCAATCCGGAATCTTGAAGGTCAAATCCTCTATGTGTTGTTGAAGCTCAGTCAAAGTCTCAGCCATATCAAGATCCTGAAGGACTACTCTCCCAACAACCCTCTCTCCTGGCACATCTACTTTGTGCTCAGGTTCCACTACTGGTTGAACACGACCAACTTCTGCATTACATCAAACATTTAGTTTAGTCTTGGGAAAACATAAAAATACAAAAACATTTTATAAACCTTAGGAAAATAAAAAACATATTCAAAACATTCTTACCTATTGCACCCCACTGAGCACCTTCTGGTAATGCTAAATTTGGATCTCCTCGGAAATCAACGCCTGCATATGCATACTCATCGATGGCAACAATCTGTCGCTGGAACCAGGCGAAGAACGCAGTCGAGAACATAATGGTAGATTGGCCTGCATGCCTACCCATGAGTTCTACCCATCTCTGCATCCGCGGATCTCTAGGATTAGACACATCCAGTGTCACATGTTGTGGCTGCATCAGTGGAATCCGTTCCAATGCGAAGGATATAAGGATAGAACCATAAATGAAATTCTTCTTCCTTCCTCCCTTTGATTTATTCAATCGTTCCTTTATCTGAGAAAGAATAACTTTAGAACAGTTGAAGACTGTTGGCTCCATACACTCTAGCACGTACTGCATATATAATCTATTCACTACATGTAGTGTAACGGTGCCAACAAGTTTTGTAATTGTGAAAAGGATAGTTCTCAAGGGTAAATCTCTAACATCTCAAATTTTTATCTTTCCATCTTTGCTTGGCTCTGCCCTTGGATAACAATGTTGCAAAACATAATCTCTCACTGTCTCTCCTCCAACAATAGACCTTGAGAATGAAATGGGCAAGCCTCTTCTCGACAAACCTGTAAGAAAGTACACATCCTCGACTGTTATAGGAACCACTTGGTTCTTAATATGAAATGCCTTAATAGTTGGATCCCATGCCCGAATTAAGAACTCCAATAGTTCTATTTGTTGCCTCATCCCAGACAATTTGAAGTACTTAAGCAGTCCACAATCTCTTGGGGCTCTTACTATACGCGGATCATTTAAGGCAATCATATCATGTTCTTCATGTTCTCTTTCCCTCCATGTAGTCGTCATTGTAATATGATAGAAACCTGAAATATAACCATAAGATCCTTTAGATTCCATTCATTGCAAAAAACTAGGCAAATTTTGGGCATAATGTGAGAAACAAAAATCTAGATTGTGCCCAACACACTCCCTAACAAGAGACAATGCATTGTGTATGCAAGTAACCTTCACTGTACTTGCTATGCAACACAGGTTTTGACATTCAGGGGTGCGTTGCCCTCTTTTTGGGCATAATTTACCCTAGGGGCATTAAAACCCTGAAAATTTGCAGAAATTGGAAATGAAATGAATACTAAAGGAAAGAGGAGGTTCATATCACTAACCTGGATCAAATGGCAACGAAAACCATCCACAGAAATGATCACAATCAACAACTGAATTTAAGGGGAAAAATCAAGTTCAGAGCTCCAAAATGCAAATGGAATAGTGAAACTACTTTTAATAGTCATTTGATTATTTGCAAATTAAATTTAATGTTATGACTATAGTTTTATTATGTTTTTATCATGAAATGGGTATTTTTAATCTATTTGATGTTTTTTTTAACAGGTCTTTCAACTGATGAAAATATTAGTCGTGCAGATTTATTTCAAGAATGATTTGACCACAAAGCATACTTTTTCTCCTTATTTTTCGAGGTTTGTTAAAAATGAAAAAGGATTTGAAGTGCACTTTTATCTCTTTTTCGAACTTTGATAATAGCGAAAAAGGAACCCCTGGAGTCTTCTTTCAACTCTTTTTAGACTTCGATAATGTGAAAATATTGCCGAGTACTTGTCTTTTCGAGCTCGTAAAAGTAAATGAATTGATATCTACTCAATATAAGTTTAACCCTTTTTCGGTCTGAGATAGATTATTTACGAAAAAGGAATACCTTGGTTAAACATGACCAAAGAGGTTCTCTTAGATATTATTTTACACTTTTTCGGATCTGAGCAACAAATTTACAAAAAATTACTTATGGAGTTTTCTTTCATCCTCTTTTTCAAACTCTCTAAATATGAAAAAGGATCGGGCTATCACTGTCGTTAAGCTTGTTAAAACATAAAATAGCGACGAGCTTGTCGATCATGGCAAGAATCAAGTTTCATTTATCGCTAGACTCGTTAATTTATTAAATAGAAATACTTTATTCGCACGAAGGGTTGAATTATAGATCAAGAAAATGTTATCCTCATCAATCTTGTTAAAAAATAAAGAGGTATTGGTCGACAAATGACCAGGGAAAATTTGGGAAAAGTGAGCACAATTCTTTATGGTAGCAAGTCGCTCTTGAACATGACACTTCCTTCACTCCATGTCCGTGACTATTTGGGTTGGGTAATCATCTTTATGGTTCATTCATCCTATGGTTCATCATACCTTCACTTCGGTTTTGGGTCAATGCTACCAACTCATCTCAGTGTCGCCGATATGTTCAAGAGAAGTCATCCAGTGAATAACTCATCCTTCTGCAATACTCATCAACCTTCATTCTCATAACCATCATCCCTGAAAATTTCTATATCAAGTCATACCCTTGTCTCCGAAATCAGTAACTCCCATTTCGAAATAAGGTGGCTTCCTGTCAACGACAAATCATTATCCAGGAAGTTCACTTAGAAACATTAGATTCCAGTACCATGAGGCTTGTTACAGCATCGACAAGATCCTCACTTCTGGACTTTTGATCAAAATATTTTGTTTGGCGTTCACATCAAATCATATATTCACGCCTTACGAAATGTACTGTAGTACCTTGAGGGCGATTGACATCAATGGTGGTTCTCTCGTGTTTGTTAACAACTCACATCATTGGTTGGTAATCAAATGATGTCTTTCCATGTTCGACGAAAAATCATATATTCGCATGGCTAGACTTGTACCCAAATGATCGAGTGAACGTATAGGGTCTATCATCCCCTAACATTTTAGTTGCTACATGCCCTAAGACAAAGAACAAGACAAATCAATCAAAGACTTTCATCTGCAAAGGTTTCCAAAGTTTGAAGTTTATAATATATCATATAAGAGCTCACCAACGCTGCCTCTAAAGGGACTAAGTGCGTTGCATATGCAAATAGCCCCATGAAAGGCTGATTTGCAAAGCACTTCCCGACATTCATGGGTGCGTTGGTCACATTGGCAGCGAAATTATCATTGTTCTAGAATCTCCACTTGGCCAGTGCCTTCTAGAAGAGTTCACATGTGTCAAAATTCGAATCCATGTGTCCATTTAAAATCTAAAATATTGGGAACATGTCTTTCCTATTATTGGAAAGTCATTGATTGTAAATCTACCTTCAGCTTCTCTATAGATTGAGCATAGATCTTAGTGTTTGAAGAGGAAGAAATTGTGTAGAGAAATGTTGGTGGAATTTCCATTGAGAAGATTGATTTGAGTGACAAATTGCTGGAGATATATGCATTGTGATGAGGCTGGGATGCTGCTGGAGATGGTGACACTAAATCAATCATTGGGTTGTAACCTCCCTTCTATCATGAATAAAGATTACTGCTTATTTTTCCCTATATGCATCTGTATAGGCTTTGACTTTTAATATCATGATCTCTTAGTTGATGTATATGGTTTATGCTTTATTGATTTAGCTAAATAACTTGAATAGACATCTGTATTATTGCTATCTCTTGCTATTTAGTGTTCATTCTTGTAGGAAATATTTTGCACAACCAGCTGGAATTTGAAGCTACAACAAAAGCGATAGAAGGAGACTTTGGAAGCGCTTGGATCCCAAGTAGGTTCCTTATTTCATTGTGCGTGTCTATTTACAGTTAGGAAAGATAGTCATAAAGTCTTTGACCTATTGTTCTAGATTAGCTCCTGTCCAAGGAAGAATGATTTATCCGTAATTCATAATTCCGCATTAACAAATTGGCGACTCCACTGGGGAAATTACTCTTTATCCTAGGAATAACTCGACCTCTTTTCATGTTTAGAGAGTTTGAAAAGAAGCGGAAAAGAAAACCCAGTAGTCCCTTTTCATAGGTAGTCTCACAGATCCGAAAAGGTAGAAAACTGTGTATGAGAGAACATCTTAGTCGCGATAGGCTAAGGTATTCCTTTTTTCGTAAATAATCTATCCTAGCCCGAAAAAGGGGTAAACGTATACTGGGTAGATATCATTTCGCAGCCATTTAACAAGTTCAAAATGACAAGAGTCTCAGCAATATTTTCAATTTTTGAGACTCAGAAAAGAGTTGAAATATGACTCCAAGAGTGACTTTTTTCGTGTTTTTACCGAGTCTGAAAAAGTATAAAATACAACTATTCACTTCATCGTTGTCACGTTGAGGACCTATCGTTGCACAAGAGATGCACGTAAAACCCATTTTTCGATATAAAATAGCGAAATAATCAAAAAATATGCTTTAAAACATAATTAGGGTTATGAAAAGTTATAAAATGCCAAAAATGGTAAAAAATAAATTAATTTTCACTTTTACCTCTTGTGACCAATTTGTTACCCGTTTGCACTGTGATTTTGCGGAGCTGACAGCGGGCAATCTGGAAGACCAATCGTGAATCCGTCTATTCTAGGTAAGAACTCACATCCTTTCCTGCATTTTAATAGCATTTTCATTACCTACAACCCTATTTTTTTTTATATTTATGGGGGGATTTGTAAAATATAGGTCCGGCGATCATCGCGAGTATCAGGCATGGACTCACTCCAACTGGCCTAAAAATTTAACGGGGCCACGCCAATTGGTGCGATTGTTTATAAAACAGTCGTGCCAACTGCGGAAACCATTTTTAGCTTGTAGATTCAAACAATGAGCCCAATTTAACCAGTTCAAAATCATTGTATTTGGCTAATGACAACCATATGGATGTTTTTGCGGGTGTGAAAGGACAAATTGTGATTGAATGGAAAGAATGAGAACATGGTGAAGAAGATGAGGTAGCCATGGGCAATGTGAGATGCATGGAGGCTCTCATAGATTGCGGGCTCAAGAAATTTTTTGTGGCACCATGTCTCAGAGCTCAAACAGAGTTGTTGTAGTACTTGATTAGTGTCTGGTACATTAATCAGGAAAGATTCATTATTCGCGATTAAGAACTTGAGATTGAGGTCTCAGATATTTATTTCATAATCGGATTGTCGCGGAGGGGCAGTACTAATCTTGACCGGTACTCGCCCCACAATGGAAAACATGAGTATGGTTATTGACATAGTATGCATGGGGGCAAGGAAAGGGTCCAAAAGTGGAAAGGTGGACATCTAAACTATTCCGGATTTGGCACTAAAGGTAGCGTTGCACACCATCACGTGAGCTGATGGATCGCAAGCTTCGCACGAGGCCATAAAAACACAACTACTTCTTGATCTAGATTGCATGGCATCGACCCTCTACAACTGGGCAGAGGCGGTAGCAATAAACATGAAACTCCAACTGACAAAATGTAAGAACAAGTTGAAGCAATTTGTTACGGGTCCATAGTACCTTTCATCTTGGAACGGTCACCAATCTTCCAACGTCAGGAGGTAATAGTTCCGACACCACTAGCCCAGGAGCCACGGATGGTCCGTTGGGTAGATTTGATGCCAAGGTCAGGGGGCGGTCAACATATGTCCTAGACATCGAAGTTCTTTGAGTGGCTCCGCCAACAACTGATTGTCGTGTAGGATTGGCCCTACTCTTGCACAGATTTCACCGGTGATGCAGATCTCCCACTCCCAGAAGGAGAGGATTGGGATGAAGTATTGGGTAAGACTCATTTTTAATTTGATGAGTATTATGATTTTTTTGTTATGCATGTTCTGACATTAATCCATGTAATCAAAGATGTTGGCCCAGAATGCCCTGCAGGCATGTCGCCAATAGCGTGGAGGATTCCTCGTGACTTTGATGTGGCCCCTCATGGTGAGGGAGGCGAGGAGGAAAAAATAATACGCAACTTGGAGGGAATGTCCCGTGGGATCCTAAACTATGCGCGATTTGATGATGTTCCTCGCGCGTACCAGAGACAAGCTACAGGGGTGTCAAACCGTGTTCACCGCTTGCTGAGGCGGCTTGTACAGGCAGTGACGTGCTATCATGAGTGTCACACCGACTAGACACCTAATTTTTATTTCCGCATATTTTTTGAGAGACACGATGTCTCAGGATGTGATGACGATGTTTTACAAATTACGCAAATGTCTATCTAATATAATATTAGGTACTGCATCAGTTAATACATTCATTCGTTTGGGAATATGTTGATATGTAATGTAACCAAAATGTCTTTTCAGTAAACGAACATGCAAATACAACCTTAAGATGTGAGGTTTTCTAACAGAATAATGCCCATTAAGTTGAATAACAACAAGTTGTGAGTCTAGGTTAACAATGAATGCATAAATGTCAAGAGCAATGGCCTCGGTTAATAGTTCAATAACAACACTATATTTAGCGACATTATTTGTGGTTCGTCCTAGAAATATACCTTGAAGGTCTATCAACTCACCAGCAGGATCATAAATCACCCAGGCTACTGAAGGCAGGTTCCAGGTACTGCGGGAAGCACCATTAGTGAAACTGACATAAGGGGTAATGGACATCTTCACAATCAACAACGATCCAATAAGCAGGAAAATGCTCGCAAAGCACACCAAGCCAAAAATGTACGAAAATGAAAAGAACACCTATGTACAAAAAACATGCACGAATGACTCATGCATAGTACTTTTTAAGATACAACCCATTTCTGGGATGATCTAGAGGATGACCTTCATAATCAATAAGCTCATTAGCCCCATTCTGCAAAATGCGTTTAACAATGTAGGGCCCATGCCACATGGGTTGAAATATGCCTGCCCCCAGCTTATCGTGAGCTTGGCCGTACAAGAGGATGAGGTATCCTTCTATAAAGGAACGAGGGGAAACCGACTGGTCAAAATGAGCTTTGACTCGCTTTTTATGTGCTTCAATGACAAGAGCTGCAAAGTGGCGAGTTTCATCAAGCCTCTCTAAATATAGAAGACGCTCTTCTTCTAGCAAAGTATTCGACAGCAATTCAACAGCTAATTTTAGAGAAGTGAATTCGGTCGCATCCTTCACTGAGGTTCGATAAGCCCAGAGAGCTGAAAACATCATGAGATGCCAGTTTAAATTATGCATCCCAATCATACGTTGAAGTATAGTGAGGAGAAATTTGTTCACAACTTCAACCTGACCATTGGCCTGAGGGTAGTACGACGTTGAGCTGTCATGACGCAAACCCAACTTGGAAGTCAACTCTGCCACCATGTAATGCCAAAAATGGGAACCATGATCGGTAATAATGGCTTGAGCCACACCAAACCTAGAAATGACATGATTGAATAGAAACTGTGTTGCTGTCTTACCGTCAGTCATAAGTGTAGTGCTTGCTTCGAGCCATTTTGTGAAGTAGTCCACGACTACGATGATATAAGCATGCCCCTCGACCGAGTGAGGGTTACATGTCATAAAATCGATGCCCCACTTCACAAAGGGACCAACGGTAATGACAAGGTGAATATGGGAAGGCGACGCGCGCATCTTGAGCTGATAGATCTGGCAATCATGGCACTTATGAACAATGAAAATGCAGTCTTTAAAGATGGGGCCAGAACTAACTAGCACAAATATTGTTTTGTACAATAGCATATCCAGACATGTGACTGCCATAGGCGCTATTGTGACAATCATTCAGGACCTTTTCAGCCTCCTCGAGAGTTAAACACCGTCGAAGAATGGTATCAACTCCGATGCAGTAGAGTGTATCTCTGACTATGCGATAGGATTGCGATTGATGATGGATGCGTCAACGAGCATCCTTCGTCAACTTAGATTGGAAGGTGGAAGTATGAAGGTATATGATGATATCATCGTACTAAGGATCGAGGTTGCTAATCAGAAAAAGCATATCGTTCAGAATGCGTTCCTCGGAACTAGATGGAGCAGAATTGGAAAGGAGTGAGCAAATCATATCGGTGAAGACTAATGACTTCTTCAACTTGGAGGTAGTGAAATCCAAATCGAACTCTTGGAGCATGAAAATCCACTTCGAGTACTTGCCCCCCAGCAATTGACGAGTTAATATGTAATACATAGGGTTGCAATCAGAAATCACAGTCACCGTGCGCAATAGAATGTAGTGACGAAAACGTTGAATAGCTTGAACAACAGTCAATGCCAACTTCTCGACATGGGCATAATGCATCTCAGTATCGAGAAGGTTACGAGATATATAGTAAATGACATGCTCTTCACCATCATCATCATCTTGTACCAAAACCATGGCAATCGTGCTAAACACGACGACCAAATAGAGGGAGTAATCGTGATGAAAATTTGGAGGATGCAACATAGGAGCATTGACGAGCAACGTCTTCAGTGCATCGAAGGACTTTTGGGTGATCTCATCCCAGAGGAATGGGACGCCTTGCTTCTGTAATCGCGTAAATCCTTTGGCCACTTCGGCATAGTTAGGTATAAAACGACATAGGAAGTTAGCTTTTCCCTACAGACTCTGCAGCTGATGTAAGGAGGAAGGAGAGGGGAGATTAACGATAGCTTCAACTTTGAGTGGATTGAGACGAATCCTGTCTTTGGAAATGATAAAACCTAAGAGCCTACCGGAGTTAACGCAAAAGACACACTTATGGGGATTGAGCCAGATGTTATAGCGTCGACAGCGAAGAAAAATCTGACAGAGATGATCAGGATGGTCTTTACGCTTAGCCGAATGAGTCAGAAGGTCATCCAGATAAGTCTGAATAATGTGATTGATATCATGAAAAGCATATGACATTGCTCGCTGAAATGTAGCCCCAACCTTTTTAAGACCGAAAGGAAGCTTTTTATAAGCGAAAGTACCCCAAGGATAGATAAAGGTGGTCTTATGTTGATCGACCGGAAGAATATTAATTTGGTTGTACCTAGAAAATCCGTCCATAAGGGAAAAAATATCACTCCCAGCACAGTCATCAATGATTTGATCAATAAAAGGAGTGGGATAATTATCCTTAGAACAAGCACGGTTAATGTCACGATAATCAACGCAGACACGAATGGTACCCTATTTCTTATCTACAGGAACGATAATGGAAACCCATTCTGTCAAGGGAATTAGATAGATAAAGCCAGCTTTAAGAAGTTTTTCAACTTCTCCCTTAATAGCAACAGCCTTTCTAGGATGCATAGGACTAAGACGTTGGCGAATAGGCTTCGCACTAGGATAGGTAGGAATCTCATGTACCACTATACTTGGATCGATGCCGGGCATCTCTTCGTAAGACCATGCAAAAACATTGTGAAAATCACGGAAGAGACTAGTATATACCTGTATCTCATTAAGAGAACAGGTCACCCCAATATGGATGTTCTCGACAACCCCCAGTTTAACAGAGATGTCGATAGGCATTGTCCGTGTGATGTTTCTCAACTTACCTTCCGCAAAGACTTCATGTGTCAGTATAGGCGTTTGAAGCGGAGGAGAAGGAACTTGAGAAGCAAACCTCTTGAGACACGTAGACATGGACCCAAGGCTAGGCATGAACGAGGAATGATGATGACTATCATCCCAAGGAGGATCCTCAAGAGACATGCTTTCCACTATGGCATCATTGGAGGGAAATATCTCTCTCAAGGGATCGGGCGAATCCGAATCGTCGAGCCAAGGGAATTAAGAATAAGTGTCAAGAGACATGCCCAAAGGAGCATGATCAGGAGGCCAGAGGATCTGAAGCCAAAATAAGCTCATAATAATCAATATCAATCGAACTTAACGACATCGAATCTCCAAATGAATCAATATGCTCAGGTGAAGGGATGATCCATGGATCAGAAGACCTGGAGATCATATTAACTTGAATAGTGTTGGGTGGAGGAAGAGGAAAAATACCCATGAGGGCGGGATCTTTGAAGAGACCTGGCCCTACGCTCTCGTAAGGTGTAGGAAGTTGACCTATGTATGGAACGTTGCTCTCGGAAGATGAATAAGTGAAAAAATAAAAATGATCGACAGTAATGATCTTTCCTTCGTGCGGAGATCGAAAAACACGAAAGAGAGTGGACAGAACGCACAGCATGGCGTGAGTCCAACTGCGACCGAGGAAAAGATTTTAATTGAACTTTGCATTAACTTCTTCAACCTCGACATTGACTATTTTCCCTTCTAGAGTGATCGGTAAACTAGCGAGAACACCAAGAGGTTTAGATTCCCTTCCGTCAAATGCTTCTAGAGCATTTCGAGATGAATTGAGAGCTGGAGAACCAATGGCTTTCCAGTAAGCAGATGACATGATGCACGTAGATGCACCCTCATCCATGATCGCTCGATGGATATTCAGTCCATTAATCGCAACTTGAATGATGAGCACAAGCTGGTGAGCGAGATGTGGGACAAAATTTTCCAGGAGAAGGTGATAAGGCTCGAATCAGTAGGATCAACCCCACCGATGGCAGATAGCAAAGCCTTCTGTTGATATATACTACTTTGAAGTAATTCTAATGCAGACATAGCAGATGGTGTTTGAGCCAAATCCTCAACAATCCTGTAATGTTTAGCAGCATGGGCGTTAGGATTGTAAGAAGACTTACGGAGTACACATTTGGAAGTTGGTCGTACAACAGGCTAAGTAGTGGGCCTTTCAATCTAAAGAGGGCCAGAAGCAGGTGGAGGAGGAGGAACATCAATGATCTCTTTCCCTATTACCTGATGTGGTTCGGTATAATCTTTCGACCGGGTAGTAATAGAAACGGATGCAGGACCGTTCATCATGAAAACCTGAAAGCCAAATGGAGCAGAGGGTTGAGGTTTCTCTACCAACTGAGTCTCCAGTGACGGAAACGGTTCTTTGAGAATAACTGGAGTTCCTTGGGTGCCTTTGAGCAATCGAATCACTTCAGCCCATCGAGGACAGTCCTTGGTGCAGTTCTCTTCGTCACAAATCAAGCAAGGATACTTCGGTTTACGCTGTGAACCATCATTAGCATGAGATTTCTGAGAATCCTATTTCGGGGTATCGACTTTGGCCTTACCTTTACCCTTATTTTTATCCTTGGAAGTTTTATCCGCTGGATTGGCCTGAACGACATTCACTTCTGTGGTTTACTAGAATTCAGGACCAACTGAGAAGCAATATCATTGGAAGGAGTAGATTTTTGCTTCCCAGGATTTGGAGGAGAAGACTTTCAAGAAGTCTGAGACACAGAACCGATGATACTGTCGACAGATGGTGTCATTGGTGCTTTGGAAGTTCCAGGTCTAGGAGCATCAGGCAAGAGTTCGTACAACATGCCAGACTGAGAGTACACAAGATCAAGGTATTGGGCACGAGCAATGGCTTGTTCCTCAGTAATGCATACCCCCATAGCAATGTCGTTAGCAATCGGAGAAATAGAGGAGGTAGTAAACCAATCAGTTAGAAGCTGATCAAGAATTTCAAACTTGATCAAGCGAAGACGATGCCTCCATTCATGAATATGATCTGAGATATGAGTAGCTCGATCATGTTTCAAGGATGTGAGGAGGTGTGTCCTGGTTTCATACCGAACCGGTAACTGAAAGTGTGTGAGAAACGCCATGGCTAAAGAGTTGAAATCTTGGAAGACACCACGAGATAATTCGATGTACCACTTAGTAGCGGCACTAGTAAGAGTCCGTTGGAAAAGACGGAGTCAGATAGAATCATCAACCCAAGAGTTAGAGGAACACCAAATATGGTATTTCATAACATGCGCTTGGGGGTGTTCTCCGAACTTGCCCTCAAACTTGGGACAATTGCTAGGAATTTTGGTTGGAACTGGAGGCCAATACGAGTTACAAAGAATCAGATTGTTCGTCAACTTTGACACATCAAACAGTTCCAACGTAGCGAGAAAAGGAAATTGAGGATTAAAAGGCATTGCAAGTTGTTGATAAAGACAAGTATTAGCATTCCACCTAGGCTGAGAGAAATTTTGTCCCCATATACTTTGTCTCGAAGGATTCTGTCCATAGGGGTTATAAACTGGATAGTTCTGCCCATACATGGGTTGAAGACCAGGATATTGATTATGAGCATATCACTGAGGTCCTTGGTGAGAAACATATGGATTTTTCTGCGGAATGTAAGCATTGCCTTGAGGTGGATTATACACCAACTAAGATTGACCTTGAGGATAATAAGTGAAACCTTGGGGCACACTATATAATTCCTGAGATTGACCTTGATGAGGGTAAGTAGCGCCTTGAGGCTGAGTAGGTTGTCCCTGTGATCCAAATTTATGCAGGAGCGCAACAGAATACAGAAATAACCATAAACATAGAAATACAGCAGAAATAAGGCTTCATTTAATTAATATCAAATCACAAAAATATGCTTACAAACATGATGGAAATAAAATAGCTAGGGTGCTGGTAGCGAATCTCTGAGAAGAGATGTGGAAGCTACCGACCTCTGAACTATGTTATAATGAGGCTCGAGGGCCTATTTATTATGGAGAAACAATGGAGAAATCTAAACGTCAAAAAACCTAACCCTAGGAGATGAAGCACCAAAAACATGGGCCTCGTTTGGGTAAATTGGTGTTTCAACTTCCCAGGGATGTAACTTCGGCATACTATCTCTGTTTGGGGCTTCAAAACGGCTCCGGAAGTTCAGGACCTGAAAAACTGTTAAAAATAGTAAGTTGTGAAAAAACTGAAAGAGACAATAGTAGGGCCCCAAGTGGAATAGGTGAGTGGCCACCAATATCCACTTGGATCATTCCTCCCCACTTAGGAAGCAATGGTCCCCATTGCGTTGAGTTCCTCCATGAGATGAGGAAACTTCTGTTGAACTTGGTCCCTGGTGAACCACTTGCCTTGGTGCAGGAGTTGGCCAGCTTTGACAACCCGATATAGTTGGATCTTTTGTCGGCGAGTGTTCCTTATTTGCATGTCCATGATACAGTCTATGGTGGCTTGTTCCATGCAGTCTGGGTTTAACTCTTTTGGTGTGAGTTCTTCTGCAATATTAGAGGTGTCCAATAGAGGTGGGAAGCAGGGATGAAGGCAGTCTACATTGAATACTGGGTGCAGACCAAGGAATGGTGGAATAATGAGCTCGAAGGCATCGTTCCCTACAACCTTAGTGATTATGTACGACCCATATTGGAGCGGGCGAATCTTGCAGTGGGGTCTAGTGAGGCGCTCCTTCTACAAATGTAGCCTCACTTTTTCACCCACCTGGAAGTTGTGTGGCACCCGATGTTGATCATGTCGTTGCTTGTACTTAGGATTGGCTCTGTCCAATATGTCATGAACCTATTGGCGGATGTGCTGAATGTGCTCGATGAAGTTGTTTTCTTTGTCAGCTTTAGACTAGACATGAGCTGAATCGGCCTGAGTAGCTGCAAATGGCATGGCTACATCAATGGGACATAGTGGTTGGAATCCCAAGCCCACCTGAAAGGGGCTATGGCCAGTTGAGCTGTGGAGAGCCCGGTTATAACTGTGTTGTACATAGGGAAGGCTCCCATCCCATGTGCGTGGATGCTTTGAATTGTACATGCAAAAAATGTGTACAATCATCCTGTTGACGACCTCTGTCTGGCCATCATTTTGGGGATGGAAAGATGTGGAATTGGTGAGCTTGGTGTCCAACATTGACCAGAGGCTGGACCAAAATCTGCTGAGGAGCCTGCTGTCGCGATCTGATATGATAGACTGTGGGATCCCAAAGTGGACCCACACTCATTCAAAGAAGAGTTTAGCAATGGCTTCTACTGTGATATTCTTCTTGCAGGCCGCCATAATGGTCATCTTTGAGAATTTGTCGACGACCACAAAAACGCAGTCATTTCCATGCTTAGTAGAAGGAAGGCCTGACATGTAATCCATGGAGATGGATTCCCAAGGTCGAATAGGGGTAGGTAGCGGAGTATAGAGCCCTTGCTTCTTGATAGTCAGTTTGGCAATGGCGCAAGCAATGCAGGATCTGATGTACTTCCCGACATCCTGTCGAAGGTTCGGCCAATAGAAATACTTTTGCAGTACTGCCACTATTTTCTCGACCCCAAAATTCCCAGTGACTCAACTGTAGTGTGATTCCCATATCATCTTGGCACGCTCGCTTGAAGGAACACAAAGGTGTCCCAGGTGACATAATAGTGCATCTTGAAGGTGAAAATTTGGAACTTGCATACCCCCCAAGAGTGCCTTGTATGTGTAGCTGAATTCTGGATTGCTCTTGTAGAGAAGTGGTCAATCAAAAGTCTCATGCCCACAAGAGTTGAGAACGGTGGTTATGGCCACGATTGGTGGTCGGCTGAGGCAGTCTACAACATTATTGGTGCTACCCTTCTTGTACTTGATGTTCAAATGAAATTGTTGTAGATATGTGGACCACTTCTGATGGTGATCGTTCTGCAACTTCCCTTGTATTTGTATGAACTGCAGGGGTTGGTGGTCTGTGTGGATGATTGTATCCTTCCCCAAAATGTAATGCTTCCATTATCGACAAGCCTGCACAATGGAATACATTTCTTTTTCGTAAGTGGGATAATTTTGAACTTTGTTGGACAATGTATCACTATGATATGCCACTGGATGCCCCTGTTGAGTAAGAACTGCCCCAATAGCATAGTCAGAGGCATATGTCTCGATCTCAAATGGTTGTTGTAATTCTAGTAATGTGAGCACTGGGGCAGAACAGAGGCGATGTTTCAATTCTACGAATGCCTTCTATTGAGATTCTGACCAACAAAATTTTGCTTTTACTCCTCCCTTGGTGACTTGACTCAAGGTCCAAGTGATATGAGAGAATCCCAACACGAACTTGCGGTAGAAATTAGCAAGACCCAGAAAACTACGAAGCTCTGTTAGGGTGGTTGGGGCTGGCCAATCCCAAATGACTTGGATCTTGGCTGGATCCAAATGCACCCCGTTTCATCAATAATGTATCCCAGATATTGAACCTGGGTCATGCAAAAAGTGCACTTCTCCAAATTAGCACACAACTTGTGTTGTCGTAGTGTTTAGAGGACTTCTCAGATGTGGTGGAGGTGCTCTTCCCAAGTTTGGTTGAAGATTAGAATGTCATCCAAGTATACCACTGCAAATGAGTTGGTGAATGGATGTAAGATGTCATCCATAAAACTCATGAAGGTTGCGGGAGCATTTTTCAATCCAAAAGGCATGACGAGTCATTTGAAAAGGCCCTCCTTGGCTTTGAAGGCAGTCTTCCAAACATCAGAGGGTTCGATTAGTACCTGGTGATACCTAGACTTCAAGTCGATCTTGCTGAAATATTTGCTCCTTTGAGTTGGTCCAGAAGGTCATCAATTCATGGGATCGGGTACCTATTTCGGACAGTGATCTTGTTCAGCACCCGATAATCAATACAAAATCTCCAGGTCCCATCCTTCTTCTGTACCAACACGATTGGGCTCCCACAGGGTGATGAACTTGGTTGGATGTGACCTTTTTGCAGCAGCTCGTGAATCTGCCTCTTGATTTCATCGTTCTCCATAACAGAGCGCCTATATATCAGTCCATTGGGTAGTAGCGCACCTGGGGTCAGGTCAATGGGGTGCTTGACCTAACAGTGTAGAGGCACCCCTATGGGTGAAGTGAAGATGTCCCTGTACTCCTCCACAAACTTGTCCATTTTTTGTTGTCGTGCAGAGGAGCCATGTCTAGAGGTCATGGCCACAATATTCTTCTTGCCCTGGGGGCGGATCATCAGGAAAAAAAAATTTCTGGTTTGGGAAATGAGCTTACTGCATTGTTTTGCAGTAACCAAAGAGATAGTGGGAGGCGGTGGTACCTCTGGTATCTTGTACAATTTATTTCCCAAAGTAACAATAACAACGCGAGGCCGGGACTCATACACAGCATGTCGCTTCCACAAGTATGATTGGCCTAATAATACATCATAAACATCAATAAGAGAAATGTCACACAATACCTCATCCGTGAAGGGCTTGATGCTATAGGGAAGGTGGCACTGCTGGCTGACGCGGAGATCCCATCCTTGGTGAAGCCACCCGATGGTGTATGGTTGTGGGTGCGTTGTGGCTGGCAAGCCCAACCGCTTCACAACATCTGCTGAATGAGGTTATTTTGGCTCCCATTTTCAACAATGAACTGTAGCGAGGAACCCTTTACCCACATCTGGGAGTGGAAGAGATGCTCTGCCTACTCTGGATCTTCTGGTTCCTCCTTCTGGATCTTTGTAGTGGCAACAGTGGCGTTGGGCTTCACATCAATAATCTGCTTCCCTTTGTCATTCACCTTGTCAGGTTCTGATTCAGAGTCGAAGCATGCATCTGATTCAGAAGCCCTCATCTCGGCCACCAGCGAATGCTTGGCTCGACACTCACTTGTGTTGTGAGTGGAGCTCTTATGGAACTCACACCACTTTCCCGTGTCCTTCTTTGGCTTCGCGGTGTTGTTCTTTGCTTGTGTCTTTGGCAGGTTTTCTTGGGCCGCCATGCCTTGGCTTTGTCCTTTTTTCTATGGTTTGGGGGCACCTTTCCCTTGCTTTTGATTTGAAGATCCAAAGTCTCGCTTCTTTTGTTTGAATTTCTGCTCAATCTTGGCAGCATATTGGTATGCCGTAGCAAGCGAAGAGATGTCGAGGAACTCCATTTCCTCCCTAATGTATCTATGCAGAGAACCGTGATACTTTAGCACCAAATGTTTCTTTGAATATTTGATATCCAACTTTGTGCGTAGGGTATGGAATAGATTCATTAGCTCATGCACATCTTGATCCCTTTGTTGCCACATAATGGTCCATTATGTACTTGTCCTCATAGCTCCCCATGAGATAGTATTGTTCCTTGATGGCATCTCGAAAATAACTCCAAGTGGGTATGGCTGAGAAAAGAGAGGGTTTTGTCTCGTCCTTTTTCTACAGTAGGTTTCCCACCAGTCCTTGACATGGGGGGTAGCTTTGAGGAGTGCAAAAATAATCTTCTCCCGGTGGGAAAAGTCATGAACCGAGAAATATCCTTCTAATAGATTCAACCATCTATCTACGACATATGCATCTATTTGACCCTCAAATATGGGAATGTCAAAGTTTACTTGTACCTGAAAGGGAGTCGCGCCTCTAGAGTGGCTGCTGGATGCAGATGCACCGTCGGTGGGCAGTCGTTGAAGGATCTGGGCAAAGTTATCCATCATCGCGTTCCTTTGTTTTTCGAGGGCCTCCTCAAGCAATATTTTGATAGGATCTCCTACTCCCTCATCTTTCTTTTCTTCCCCCATGGGCATCCATCGGGGTTTGCAAGGCTTATCTTGCAAAGGATCCACTAGATTGAGCCCTAATTCCTTATACCCCGACCTCGTTGGGGACATGCAAAGAAGGATCAAGAAAAAGCAGACCACTCTGATACCACTGATTGGATTTATGCAGGAATGCAACAGAATACAGAAATAACCATAAACATAGAAGTACAATGAAAACAAGGCTTCATTTCATTAATCTCAAATCACAGAAATATGCTTACAAACATGATGGAAATAAAATAGCTAGGGTGTTGGTAACGAATCTCTGAGAAGAGATGTGGCAGCTACCAACCTGTGAACTATGTTACAATGAGGCTCGAGGGCCTATTTATTATGGAGAAATAATGAAGAACTCTAAACGTCCAAAAACATAACCCTAGGAGATGAAGCGCCAAAACTATGGGCCCTGTTTGGGTAAATTGGTGTTTCAACTTCTCGGGGATGTAACTTCAGCATACTATCTCTGTTTGGGGCTTCAAAACTGCTCCGGAAGTTTAGGACCCGAAAAATACTAAAAATAGTAAGTTGTGAAAAAACTGAAAGAGATAATGGTGGGGCCCCAAGTGGAAAATGCCGGTGGCCACCAATATCCACTTAGATCACCTTGCAGAGCAGTTTGACCTGGATGCTGAGGTTGGACAGGCTGTCGCTGCGGAGCAGGTTGACCTGGATACTGAGGTTGGGCAGGCTGTCCCTGTGGAGTAGGTTAGCCTAGTTACTGAAAGCCATCGGGTTGCCCTTGCGGAAGAGGTTGGCCCGATGGTTGGGATGGGCTAAGTTGCCCCTGAAAACCATGTTGATCTGGTGCCGGACCGTAGGGTTGTCCTTGTTGTATAAAAGTTTGGCCTTTCTGAACGTAAGGTTGATGCTGTTGCTCAAAAGGTTGTCCCTATAAGGGTTGTCCTTGCAGACTGTAAGGTTTTCCTTGTGGACCAGAGGGTTGTCCCTGTTGGACCCAAGGTTTTCCCTAAAAGGGTTGTCCTTGTAGGCTCGAGGGTTGTCCCGGCTGGTAAATGGGTTGATTGGGATCAATCAGAGGCAAATAGATGGGATTACCATATACATCATAATGATGTGGAGGATTTCCAGAAGCTTGCAGCTGCTGAGAACCGTAAGGTGTGGAATTCTGCTGCTGAGAGTCCGGAGAGGGAGCATACCATTATTGAATAGCCAACAGATAGTCATCGAATGTATAACCACTAGGAATAGAAGTAGAAACCATAGGTGCAGTACAAGTAGATGGGATTTCCACAACGCGAGGCTGCGATCCACTCACGACGGGCCTAACAGGCATCGTGGGATTGATAAAGATAGACCTGCGAACATCAACAGACCTTGACGATGGAGTCATACTAACAACCGGTGCAGATGAAGCCACACAAACGGTGGGTTGGACCAGGACAGATGTAACAATGGCACGAGATGGGTGTCGAAGGTGATATTCTTGATACAGGAATAGACGAGCTTCCTGTGGGAGTCGATGTACCAGACTGTGTCATCGATGCAACACCAGAAATGATCTGACCCAAAGTATGATAACTGGGTGGATGAGACACCGGTTGTGGGGAAGGTTGACTGTAGACATACGGGAAATATTATGGGAAGAGCTGATACTCCCCGGTAGAAACATGAAGCTATTCACTGCCGATAGGGCTCGAAGAATCCATGTCTGACGAGGCTGTAAGACCATCGAAAAGACGACGAGTACTAGCAAGTAAAGCATTGAATAATAGCGGTGATCTTGAAGTAAGAGTAGGGAATTCTCCCTCGCTCCTAAAACTAGACCAAGCACCCTGAGGTTGCCAATTGATATCAACTGAACCTTCAAGAGGAAACCGGGTAGTGAGAGGTAAGACACTCGGAAGGATAGACTGCTAAAACTCGACAGACCTAGTGGACTGAGGTGTTTCCGAAGAAACGTCAGGAGAAGTATCACCACTAGGAGGCAATGAAGAGGATGATGAAACTGGTGGTTCCGCCACTGTGACAATGTTCTAAAACAGAAAAGGAAACGAGATAGCCTACTCGAGGCTTCAAGACCAAACACTAAGGAACTACTAAAAACAAGCCAAGAAAATATCTTTAACGGGCATGTGAACGTAGGCAGTTAATTTTATGACATTGAAACAAAAATTTGTTGTTTCATGTTTTAAGAGTCAAGAAACAGGAAACAGATGACTCTAGTCACTTTCAGATTGAACAAGCGTGAAAGGAAAGGTGCTCGATGATCTTCTCACTTTTAGAGATTCAAGAAAAGACCAAAATTACTACTCGGGTAATCTAAGCAAGAGGGTGTACCAAGTTTCCGTGAACTGCCATATACACCTTGGTGATAAAATGAAAGAGAAATGACCAAGGACTTGATGTACGTGTAGGTAGTCTCCCCGAATTTTATGTTCAGTGTATCATGGTTATAGGGCGGTAGACTCGGCTTCCTATGGATTAAGGATTGCAACCTATGAGGGTCTCCCTTTATATACGCGATGGCATGGGGAGCACAAGTCCGTACTAGTGCTGTCTAATGCTAGACAACGAATGACAGCTGCTAGGTTTAATGACGCTGGAACACGTCACTAGTGTAGACCTCTAAAATATGTGCGTTAAGTTCCAATGCTTCCTTAGGTTGATTGAATTCATTTTAAGGTTGATCTTGAATTAATGTTGTGATTTCAAGGCCTTACCGAATGTGATCTCGAATTCTTAAATGCATACTACATGCAAAAGAATGTCATTTCCTTTCAATGAACGCTAGCTAAGAGAAGGATATGAATCTATGACAAAGTAGCAATCAATTGAAATATAAGAAGAACTTCACTAATGCATCTAATCCAACCAAATGAGAAAATGAAAACTCTTTCCTAGTTCTCTAAGAGCTAGTAATGCAAAATAACAATTTCATTTTCAATTTAAACGAAAGAATGCAACTTTTTGTCTTTTTAAATGAATGAGGCACGCAATGCACTATTACACTAAAAAATCAAAACAAATATTGGTTTTGAGCACTACGAATGTAATGATTTAAAACGAATAGATCTATGCAATACAAACATAAAGTGAACTCAAAACAAGGATTCACTCTTCCAAGAAAACAAAGGGCTTTCGAAACGATCCAATGAGCAATGTAATCTATGCTTGAAGTGACGAATGGAGATTCAAACGAAAACAAAAGTGATCATCCAACAAACCAAAGACACGAAGAATTGAGAGAAATACTAACACAATCAGTCAGTGAATTGAAATGATAAAGATCAAAGTGACTCGAACTTAACTTAGAAGGCTCAGTGAGGAGAGGGATGAAAAAACAACACAATGTACCTAGAAACCTTAGGGCTACAAACTCCACTGATAATATGATGGAAAAACAACTGAGAAGACTGAGACTACAGAGTCGAAACAATCTAAATGGACCAATTGCAAGGTAAAAAACCAATATAGAGCCAAGAAACACTGACAAAAACTCATAAAATAGGTCAAATCAAATCCTACAAGATTCAGTGCAACTGTTTAGCTGTAATCCGAGCTAAACAGGGGTTGGTGCACTTGTGACAAAAGCAACATGCGCCAATCAACGCGACTATTCAAATAAAATCCGCACCGAGCTACAAAACTATGGGAAAAAAAAACCACTGAGCAGAGGTCAGATTTGACTCTCTGGAAATAAACAGGATGGTTGAAAACAATCAGGTAAGTCAAGCAAAGCAGAAAAACGATGAAATGACCAAAGTCGACTTGACAAGCCAAACGCTTGACAAAAAAAGAGACGAAAAACACACACTGATCCCTAGTGGAGTCGCCAAATTGTTGTGTAGGTAAATCCCCTCTGCGGACAGAGGCGATCCCTCTAGCCCTAGGGTGGGTCTAGCAGCAAGAGGACATGTAATGCGTCCATTCCTAGTTAATGAATGAAACTGAGTTAGGATAGATGTCCTACCTTTGTTCCAATGCAGTTGTCGTAGATGTGGCATCAGTCTCCTGATCTTCGTCCCGACACATCACAGTCCTTCAGCAATGGTACTCAGGTGCCTGCACAAGGATCAGAGAAAAATAGTAGCGTACGAAACAATATTTTCATTCATAACTATCTAATTGGTTAAGGAGAATTAAATTTATTGCATAAGAATCATATCAAACACAATACGAGAACCAAAACATCAGTCATGTATTAATTAAGAGAAAGAAAGATATTACAACCAAATGAGCCTTGACGTCGCAACCTCCTTCAGCGGGTCCAGTCAAAATGTGTCTCGAGCATTCGTCAGGGAATGGGACTTGGCGAGTCAATCAACCTAGACTCTCTCTCGACAAGGGTCTCTCTCTGCTCTATCTCACACCAGCTATATCAGACTGTTTCAGTTATTCTCCAAAATGTTTAGCTAGCTGCATCTATGTGAGAGAGATGTATTTATAGGAGACGAGGAGGAGGTTGGGACCCTCAAATGGTAGAAGGGAGGCCTTATCCTTTGGGATATTGTTAAAAATTAGGAAACAAGAAGCCAAAGGAAGATGTTCGACGTTATTCAGTTGAAAAACCCATGTTGACTCCCCTCACAAAGTGGTTGGCAATGGAAACTTCACTTCTATATTTAAAAAAATTTCCAAAATTAGCTTGGCACAGGAAATCCACTGAGACAGAGCGCCAATGGGTGCGGGGCCCAGTGCTAACTTCTCTTATTGGCGCGAGGCCATAACTTCCTGCCAGCGCCGACCCAAAATCATGTGTTTTTTATGGTATGTTATAGGAATAGTCAATAGAAGAAATGTTCTTCTCATGGCAAGGGTTGCAATGACACTTTTTGCAAGGCATGACACTACATATGAGTCACATAAATGGTCCTCCAATGTGCGGGATGGGGATTGTAGGAACGGTGACAAAATGTCGTGTACAATAGCACTGCCACTACCAACTACTGAGCCCTTAATCTGGCGTTGACCCCATGGCAACCAGTTGGTCACGGATAGTATGTAGTCTAGAGAGGAAGGGATCAATTTGCTCTCCCTTCTGCATCTGGAGCAACTGCATCTGATTCTCCATAAGCATATTTCTCTAGACAAGAATTCCCTGATACATCGTGTTTAAAGTTTTCTACATCTCTTTTATCATGTTCTTCCTAGCAATATGAGGGACCACGTGATCCTTTGCTCCATCCATGATCATTTGCTTAGCTCGCGCTTGATTCTCGTTGAATTTCTTCAGGGGATCTGCATCGGTTGGAACAAATAGGACATTTTTTGCATGGTTTTTGATGTCATATTCATCGAGGACTATCAGTATTATGGCTCTCCAGATGACAAATTTGGGCACACTGTCCTACCTATCCTGATCTCTCAGTCCATGAGAAACCTTCTCTGCTCAATCTGTAATAAAAAACTCTTCTCCGTTCCGTTGCTGCTACACTCAGAAAAAGAATGGATCTGGGCTTCTTGGCGAAAGAACCCTCTAGAGAACATGCTCCCTCTAACAAATGATTTCCCTCCCAGAAATCCTTCATCAAATCTGATAAATCATTTCTCTATGATCACTCCTCTTGATCAAAATCAGATTCCTTGGCTAGAGAATCTGCTAAGAGACTTTTATCCTCCCTCTTTTTGTCACCTTTGCTAGGAATTTTTCTGCATCGACAGAACCTGTGCCACACCAGTAACTTCTAAAGATTAGAAATTGCACTTTCAGTCTCGGAAAACTACACAACAAGTCCCCAAAATGGACTGTGTCACCCTCCTAATGTTGCATCAACCTCTGCATGATAAGATTGGCTCAATGTCCCTCTCCTAGTGCCACGTCAGCCTCTGCGTGAGCAGACTGGCTCTGTGTCACCTCTCTAGAGTCGGGTCAACCTCTGCATGAGAAGACTGAATTTGTGTCACCCTTGCAGGGTTTGCTATCACTCTAGTGTTGTTGCCTTGTTTAGGATCTGTGTTGCTTCAACTGCCCTTCCTGCAACCAATATCTGCGGTCGCTTTGCTGATGGATCAACTTGATCTGCAATGCTCTGATATCATGTGAAATTTTTTGAATCCTTAATATAGAAAATCTATTGCTAACTATTTATTTACTTCTCCTAATAGATTTATTATACAAGTTATTTAACTGAATATTCAGAAAAATAGCGAAGTAAACACAAATAGAAGCCTACACACTACATATCATTTATTGAACATCACACACAGGTAAAAAAATGACACACAGATTTTTCAGACAAATGTCCCTGGAAAAACCCAATGCAGGAAAACTGGTGTAGCGGCTCTAGAGGGTTTTATTATTATGCAGATTCTGAATACAACAATCATGGCACCAAAAATGGTTTTCCCTATAGAGAAATTACACGACAGTTGTACCTTATCACTCGGAGTTAGAAAATATGGCTGATCCAACCCTCTATGGGGAATTACAAATTTGATCTCTTTCTGGCCCACTGGAACCCTCAATGCAACTCTTTCCGCAACTGCTGTTGGTGTCCAAGTGTGAATGATTATTCAAACCGTTTCCCACATTAATTATCAATCCAGGTGTGTTGGTTATTGCAATTCTAACGCGCAAAATATATGCAGATGACAATAACATAATTATGTATTAATCGTGGATTTGATGAACTAAGTAAAGAAAAAAATCACTATAACAACAATGAATTGTAAAACTTGCAATACATTTAGAGCAAACAAGGATTTCAACAATTACATCTACTGTCACAACAATTAAGAAATATAAAAAACAAGAAATCAAATTAACACACACACAGAAAGCACACAACACTTAGTCAGGAGAGTGGGCCCAACTCCCTGATTAGGGCTACGATGTATTCATGAACTCACAAGAAGGAATGAAAGATAACTTGCATTAACTTAATGAAATGTTATGTTACAGATCTCCATTCCCTACATATCCAACCCTATATGTGTTATATCCCTTCTTTCTAATTTGTGTCCTTTTTAAATATACAAACAACAAAGGGAAATAAATTGATTACAAAATCTCAATAAGCAAGACGATATCTGAAAGATGTTTCCATCATGATTTAGCTGGCACAAGTCGAATCTGGAAATTACAATTGGGGCAATTTGGAAAACGACCACAATAGAAAGTATGTGAATATTTCCTTTAAAGAACCTTGAGTTTCTCTCAATCAAGACTAGATTTGGGACAAATGCTCATTGCAAAACTACCGTCGTCCATTCTACACAAAACCCATGTTTCATATTTTCAGGATTAGTCTTCGTTTGCTCGAAACGCTCAACACAAAATTGTCTCTTGTTATCCCAACGAATTTATGAGTTGAAATATTTAATTATCAGCTGAAGAACAAATATGCAATCTGGAAGAGATCTTGGAGGCTAAAATCGTGAGTGATGTTATGACGAATTCATTAATAAACCATCATTGGAAAAATCATGCATAATAACCATGAATTTATTTAAATAAAGGAAAACAAGTATTACTTATCCAAAAGAGCATAAATAATTATGAAATGGAATTATATAATAAATTACGATAAATAATGCGATAAAAGAACATCATAAATGGATGAAATGGATGTTAAGAAGTGGTAATAATAATACAAATTAGTGGCCCAAAATCTCCCCCAAACTGAACATGTTGCATGTCATCGTGCAACCCAATGCCTCTGTATTAACTAAGTTGTAGTACAATAATCAAAATGCTCACCCCAACGCATGATATTGATGGAATAAAAGGCTTCTTCCCCAAATGCTTCCTTAAAATAAATTTCACATATACTTTCAACCATATGTATATGAAGTTGAAGCAAAGTATGATACAAGTAAAAACAAATTTCATTACAAACCAGATTTTGCTGAAATTTTGCAAGAAAATTTATACTATATCAATGCTTCTCCAATCTGAAAATCAAATCTATCTGATGCATAGATCTCAAGATGTATAAAAAAATGGTTGTAGGTAATGGTGTTTAATTTATTGAAAATTGTAAATAATTTTTTCTTGAAATTTCACAAGTTTGTTCCTACTACCTTAATACTTCTCCACACCAAAAATAAAAGAAATGCATTGAATAAATTTCAATATATCAGCAAAATGGTTGTAAGCAATAATGAATGATTTTTTTGGAATTTAAAAATTGGTTTAGCTTGAAAATTTGTGGGTTTAATGATACCTCTTTGTTGTCCAAAAATCATAAGAATACAGTTGATAGTTTTAAGGATATACACAAATCAATTTTAGGAGTGTATACCTTAAATGGGGAAGAAATGAGAAATCATTTATCATGCATAGAAATCCTTCCCCCAAACTATAGGGTTAGCATGCCCTCATGCTACACTAGAAAACAAATTGAGGTGGTTGCTATAATCATGGCTAAAATCTTTGTTTGATGTATAACAATATGGAATAAAGGATATTTTGAGAATGAATAAGGAGATAGATGGATGATAAAGAATATTAATGACATGTTCAAGATAATGAAAGTAACACTCCCCCATACTGAAAGATTGTGTATCTCTGAAAAATGGGAAGTAGTAAAGAAAGAGAAATAATGGTTGAAAAATATGAGGGAATAATGCTCAATGGTTTTTCATGACATTCTCCTAAAATTTTAATAAATAAAAAACTTATGCTATTTTACCTCAAGTTTTACCTCCATAAAAATGTGGAATGGCATGTATGGATTGACATTTTTCGAAGCTGATGTAGGCTGAGATGATGCAAAAGGTGGAAGCCATGCAAGCTGAAAAAAATAATCATAAAGTGTAGCAGAGTTTCCTTCCACCAAACTAATTAGTTTCCTTGTCATATTTAAAATATCTTATGAGTATCCTTAATCAGTAATTCATCACCTCAATTACCTCATTAAATATAAAAGTGACATAATCATATTGTGAATGGCATGGGATAATAATGGAGAAGAAGGGAAAATATGCATTCCCTATACCCATAAGCTTTGGTTGTTATGAGCACATAAATTATGAGAATTAGTTATCTCAGTCTTTGCTTCTCAAGGTCTGTCCAATTACCTAGGATTCAAAATCAGAATTAGGCCTCTTTATTATACCTCAAAATAGTAGTGGTGTTGTTAAGCTATGAATAAATGGTGTCTGATTGGGCAAAGCAACTATCTTTGGTTAAATATATGATACTTATAGAATAAAGGAATGATAGATTAGATGATACAAAATGTCAAATATCAAATATCCTAGAAGTTTCAACCCTGACATGCAAAGTAAATATTTAAACTCAATAATAGATATAGACCATAACCACCATCATCTAAGAACTGATTAAATACTACCCCACGAACCATGAGTTCTGGAAAACCTTGTATATGCAACAGTCAACTTTGTAGGAAATTAGCTTTGAGAAAACAAGGTAACCAAGTAGATTATAGTATTAAAAGAACTTCTATACCATATGCATATCCACTACTGCCAATAGGCGTCCATAGCCTCGATAGTATGTCGTTTTAACCCATTGAGATGCCAGTGTATTATCTATTAGAAATGAGTACATAGTTACAAAATCCTTTCAATTTACTTAGATGTCAACTGAAGATCATTGTTTTGGCATGTTAACCAGATAATAACAATGCCATTCATGAGAGCTAACAAAAGTGAAAAAGTTGGCTCGTGATGAGACCTCTTGTCCTTCAGTTTTATGACCGAAGGCCATTACCATGGCTTGGTGACCAGTAGTGGTAATGTCACTTTATTAGGAACTATGATCATGGTAGCTCGGCTCGTGATGAGACCTCCTATCCTATAGTTGACTATTTATGTTTAAAATTCAACTATGGTTATTTTTAACCAATAAAGGTTAATTAATATATGGGGTGACAGTTCAGCTCCTTAAGAGCTAGGGATGGCGTTAAAAGTTGTGTCATAACTATTTTCAACTTTGATATTTTTGCTTCTAAAAAACTAATAACCTTCAAATGACTGCTGATAAATATATTTTTCATTGCTAAGATTGGGGTTAAGGAACAGTTCATTAGATAATGGCGGAAAGATTTAAATACAATTCTATGGTCATCATCATAAATTTTACAAGATCAGGGACTTGACCAATTAGGAAAGTTGAAAGCTGGCATGATGAAATCATCTTTTCTTAATTATTCCTTAAAAATAAGATTATGTTTATAGATAAAAAAAAGATAATTTGACTACCCAATCATTATGTCAAAGAGGGCCTAGACCATTAAAATTATTTCCCATTCACCAAAGAGAAAAGCAAATTAGAAAGACTTACACATGTTGAATCCAACCTGAAAATTGCGAACAACAATAGTTGTGACTAAGGTAACAACAACCATGACTTAGGTAATAACATGGAAAGGGGAAAAATAATGATGTTAGGAAGTTGAAATGAAGGAGGATTAGTCACTTTACAAAATAATGAGGAATTAAGAGTGAATCGTTCCTGACAAGACTTACCATAATAATCATCCTTATTATTAAATACGAGACCTCTCCCCAATTAAAGTATGATTGCCATCAGTTATGGTTGGTAATGTCATAAGTAAAATACCAATTAAATCCACGGAGTCAGTCGAGGACGTACCTGGCAACTTACCTTGACGGAATAACAACATCAAATACTTAGAAAAATATCACCATGGAGTAACAACACTGAAGAAGTAACAACATCAGAGGAGTAATGGCACTGAAGGAGTAACAACGCCAGACACTTAGAAAATTTCCCAGGGTAACAACATTGAAGGAGTAACAACACCGAATACTTAGAAAAATTCTCGGAGTAACAACATCGGAGTAGTAACAGCACCAAAGGAGTAACAACACCAGACACTTAGAAAATTTTCAGGAGTAACAACATCGGATACTTAGAAAATTTCATGGAGTAACAACACCGGAGGAGTTACAACACCGAAGGAGTAACAACACCAGAGGAGTAACAACACCGAAAGAGTAACAACATCGGAGGAGTAACAACACCAAAGGTGTAACAACACCGAAGGAGTAACAGCACCAGACACTTAGAAAAATTTCCGGAGTAACAACATCGGAGAAGTAACAGCATAATATACATATAAAAATTTCTAGAGTAACAACATTAGAGAAGTAACATCACCAGATACTTAGAAAAAGTTTCGGATTAACAACACCAGACACTTAGAAAATTTTCTAGAGTAACATCATCATAGGAGTAACAACACTGGATACTTAGAAAAATTTTCGGAGGAACAACACTGTGAAACTTTAAAAAGTGCTTCTTTTATTTTGAGACCAAAAAAAAAATGTGACTTTGAAGTAAACAATACTTGAAGCATAAAAACATAAGTGAAATCAGAAAATAAATGACTCTTTATTGAAAACCAATAAATAAATAAATAATTGAAGTTATAATGGTTATGATTTTTGTTGCAGCAATGTTGTTTTATAAGGGAATCATGAGTATGTGAATGGTGAATGAATGGAAAAATGCTTTTTTGGAAATGACTTGGATCTTCAAATGGAAATCGATTCCCCATTTATCATGTTATAAATCCGTTAAGTGATGAAAATTATTCATGTTGTTTTATATGTGTGAGGAAACATCTTTGAATTTTTTTTAATTTCATTATCACTGTCTTCAAAAATCACTTGTTCATAAATTGACCTCATTTATTCTCTTGGGACCTGCAAAAAACGAGTGTCTATCTGCAATAAAACGTGAAATCATGGAAGAAGAGAGGTGATCAGGCTCTCCTAATCCAAGAAATATGCAAAAAAGAAGAAGAAGTAGTTACTCTATAAAAAAAATCTATGGAAAAAAATAACAAAGTAAAATTAATTTATTACCTGTGGGAGAGTGGTGGCCAACCATACTAACCAACAATGTTTCAGTCATAACTTCTTTGTTTTTCATCCGATTTGAGTGATTCCAAAGCCAAATAAAATTGAATTCAAAGAGATGTCTCCAACAGAAACAGGTTTTAAAAATTCCATGTAATGGTATGTAAAATTTGCCCATAAATACCTGCATAACAGAGTCATTTTCAATTTTCCAACTCAGACCAACATTTGATATTTTAAACATAAATTTTTAATTTTATGACATATTGAATTGATTAAAATTGGAGATTTAATTATATTCATGTAGCTATCCCCAATACTAATAGGTTTTGAAGGAAAGAATAATTCATGGGTCAAATACGCTAGTGAACAACCGGAAAAACAAAGTTTTAAGAATGCTAATTTATGATATACTGTCAATATTGTGGTCATAACTTTCTCATAAAATATCGAAATAAAGTTATTAAAATTTATTTTTAAACTAGATTAATAGGGGAATATACCATACAAACAAGTTTCCAAAATATAGTCATTTAGGCCTCCAAAAATGGATTGTCCCAACTCTGTTCTTGAGTTGCCTGCTAGACATCCTGTCATTGTTTTGGTCATAATTTTTTCGTTTCAAATCCAAATCGACTAATTCAAATTGGGTTAGAAATTAAACATAAAGGTAGACGTAGGATAGAAATAGGTTTTGAAAATATGCCCATTTGGTACCTTAAAATATGACTATCCCGATTGTTTTTCTAGAATTTTTCATTAAGCCCAGAAGCCATAAGATATGAAAATCAAGGATTTTTTCCAAGAAGGTGATCAAAATGAATATGAGTGTTTGTAGAAATTTTATTTTCAATATATACATCTACATACATAAATAAATTCGAATATTGATCACCGATGTTAATTTTCACAGCGTGTTGCAACAAAAACAACTATTTTTACATATAAAGAAATTTATTTATTTATGTCTTTATTCATTCTATACTCTACACTACACTACTCTAATTTTAAAAATAAAATATACTTACGTATAAGAGTACTTCCAATGAAGCCATTTTCGAAGTAAAGCCTCAAGTATGCACATACCCATATTTGAAAAATGTATGTTCGTGTTGGTGCATTTGGTGCACAAGTGTACCAACCACACTTGCTTAAGAGAAGTGGTCGTTGCCTCTTAAGTTTATGGTCACAGATAGATAAACAAAAGAGTTAGCAGGTTAGTGAACATGCTATAAAAAATTAAACAGTGAACATGCTATAAAAAATTAAACACACTAAGTAATGATATAGTATGCATATGTGGAGAGAAAACAAGACTAAATTAAAAAAAAAACACGAAAGCTCGTATAGAGTCAAACAAAACAATAATACTAATGGTGGCATCAATGTCGCCTCTTATTGTTTGCTATTAGTAATGAAAGATAGTACATTTACACACTTCCCAAGGGCCCTTAGAACTATGTACTTCTAAGGCCTGGTGCAAGGACGTTTTTACCTTCTAGATGCTTGGTGCAAGGTCTCTCTCTCTACTCCAAAGGATTGGAGTTGTTGGATGGCCAACAACCGAATCCCCTCTCTACTTATGCTCCAGATTACATAATGATGGATTGCCTCAAAGCAATTTTGGCCAGCATAACAATGTGCTCTCCCTTTTCTCATCTCTTGGTGGCCTTTTATAGATGAATTCAAACTCTCTTTCCCTCTCTTGGTACATTGATGGATGGTGACCCAAGAGAGGGGGTTGATTCCATTGTGTGCTCCCTTGAGGTCCCAAGGAGGCTTAGGCGACTCTCCTTGGGAAACCTCAAGTGTGGGATCATTTTCCTGAAGTTTCCTTGTGTCCCGAAAGGTGACTTTCGCCACTCTCAGGTCCGCGTGGCTTTTTGAGGGAAACGCGCGCAAAGGCGCGCTTATATAAGAAAAATGCACACAAAGGTGCATTATGCTAGCATCTTGAGTGCTCAATTTGATTTTTCCTCTGGACCTTAGAGATTTTTAAAAAAATTTCAGATTCTCTAATGTGCCTCAGCCATGTAAATCCTTCTGCCTGACATTTAATAATGTCATCTTTGCTTTTCCGATTTTCTAGTGATAACAGCTGCCCCCTAAGGTGTGATATATAGGAAGAACTGTATAACTGAAATACATTATAGTTTATTTTTTGTGTATTGTGTGGAGAGAGAGAGAGACCTGTGTGTAGCAAAAAGTTGGAAACACCTTACAACGGGTCGAAGAGCAACCATGTCCTGTGGGATCCCTGCAAGAAATGGTATGATACAATAAATACAATTTTTCTATGAGGCGGGCATGTCCCATGCTCGTGATGCTTTGGCTAGCTAAAAAAGTCTATCTAACATATACAGGTTCTGTCTGTGTCACTAGTATGGTAGTGACCTGCTAATTTGGCTGATGATGACGATTGCTGACAACCTCAGGGACGTTTTTTATTTGAAAATAAGTGGAATTTGGTACCCAGATGCATAAGCTTGGTATGACGTATAAGTGTTCATTATACACATGGGTGTATGATTGGACCTTCCCATGTAAGAATTTCTGAAAGGGATGCTTATAATGGCATGGGTCTTCGACGAATTTGATCAAAGTAAAATGGTTGTAAGGTATGATACCATCTTAACATGAAAGCTTGTGTCATAGTCGAATGCCAGGAGGATCGATGACATTTGTGGGCAATGATGATTCCCACTGTGCCACTCGAGGATTTCCCTATTGTGGTGAGGGATAATTCAAGGTATCGCTTCCTTTTTGGAAAATAGGAGTCGAAGTCGATAAAAAGGAAGGCTCAACTGAACGAGAGAGCCATTGATGCAAGGGATCGAGATCTTGGATGTGATATGTTTAACATAGGCATTATAACAAGGAGTGACTGAAAACTAATGAAGGGGACTCATTGGCCCAAGGCCAGAGTATGAAAAGCAGCTTGGTGGCAGTCATAACTATTTCTGATGGGGAAATCCCCGGAGTCGGTAGGACGTCCAGGGTGGGTATATGTTGGTTATGAATGTCATGGTGGCTTATGCGTGAAAGGTGTAATAATCCGTCCTGTTATTGCCTAAATCTACCTCAGGCTGAAGGAAGGCAGAGTCTAGGGTAACATCCAACCACGCTTAATCTGGTAGCTAGCCCTACCAGATCAGGAGAGGGCTCTCTCCGGGTCAATCTCAGCAAAAAATGATCAGTGAGGCTTGAGATGACTTGAAATAAAGGCTGATTTTAGGCTAGGTATATATGTATAAGAGTTTAATTTGATTTTGGGAGTTTTTTTTTGGAATCAAAGGGAAAGGCAGATTTTGGGTCCGGGAAACGATCAGTTTTGCAGAGGGCTAAATGGGGAAATAAAGGCAATTGTTTTGATGCTTCGAAATTGAATAAAATGGATAGATCAGAACGGTGAGGAGTTGAAGAGGGCAAGAGGTTTCAAGAATCCTCTTCAGACAGTTGAAAACATGGAAAATTAAACAAAAATTCAAGGCAGAGCACTGCAAATCTAATGAATTCCACCTTTAATATTTGTTTAACTTAAGAAGAAAGGAGAAGGAAAAATGATACACATGAAACTTCAATAAACTTACAATCACAGAGAGAAACACACCATCAAAACATAGAGCCACATGGATCCCAAAGACTGCTGCAAACCCTGGTCTATTCCTTTGCCAAAATGCAGAGATGAAATGTACAATGAAGTGCCCAGCAATCCCAAGTGTCCAACCTATAAAATGACTGAGAAAATACAAAATATAGACAAGCCTAACTCATTCCCATGCCTCTAGGGGTCGAGCTCACTATTTTAGAAGCTGTTTCATTAAGATCTAAACTAAGAACTGGAAAATAGGCAGTGGAACAACTTGCCTTTATAAGATAGGAAACTAATTCATTCAGTTAGAATTCACTTTTTGGTGAATGAATCTACTTACATGAGTAAAAATGTGCCAAAATTACATCAAAGTCATAAAATTACATCAAGTTACATCAAGAGTTGTACATATGAAGATAAAAAAGTCAAACTGGCCAAAACTAGGTGAAAAACTGAGTTATTGAGTGAAAACTAGGCCAAAATTCCCAATGCGCCGCGCCTGAAATCTCTATGCGTCACGCCACTTTGAGGCTGATTTTGAGGGCCTTCCTAGAGTCCAAATTGAGTGTAGGATAGCTTGTTGGAAATCTCTACCTGTCTGATTTTCAACCCAAGTGGAATGTCTGAATTTGGTTTCCATTTGCCCCTCCAAAAATCAAATCTCCCAACATTGCTTCCTGTGTGTCCAAAAAGTGGCAGAAAGGCCATTTTTAGGGTGTTTTTGACCCTTCAGGCAACCCAAAACTTGTCAAAATCCTTAGGTAATGGGTAGCCATGCATAAATTTTGATGAAAAATCCAGAAATATCAAGTTTTACCCAAGAAGAGCTGCCAATTATAAGTGCGCGCCAAGTGGCGCGACGCGTCGGGCAGGAAATCTGTGTTAAGGCCAAAAAATTCAAAATTGACAAAAAGTTTCCCAAATTTGCTAAAATTTGGGCTAAATGTCCACCATCAAGCGCTATGCTGAGCCAAAGAATTTTTGACCAAAATTTGGAGTCTATCATGCCTTTTACGCCTCCTCGATGCCTTCTTCATCTATGTTGCCTGAGGTGAATATGAGGAGTTTGGTATCTTTGGTTTTTGTTGCCAAATATGTGATAACAAGTGAGGGACTATGGAGGGATAGGGTGGTGGAAATGATGGAAATAATATACTATTATCAAGTGAAATTGTGAATTAAAGAGTTTGGGGCAGTCACTTGGTTTCTTGGAATAAACTTGGGGTTTGGGGGAAATTTACAAGTGAGATGGGGATAATGGGAATGGGATCGGAATGATTGACTTGGGATACAAGATGAACAGTGAAATGGGCTGTTGAGAGAAGATGAACAATGACATGGGGAAAAACAAGGTGGAGAATGGAAGTATTTGGCACACAGCAAGTTTCAAAACCCTAAAGGAGACAATCCTCAAACAAGAGAATATGGTTTGAGTTTTTGCACTTAAATTCTCACAATTAATACCAAACACTTGTCATGAGCAATGGATTTATTGCATGGACTTACTTGGACCAAGAGCGGCCAGGAAAATTTGATGAATTGGAAGAAATAGCAATGAAGTTTCTCTCTGCTATGTGCGTCGCGCACCAAGATCAGTGCGCCGCGCCTCCCTGATGCGTCGCGCCAGTGTAATTTTTACACTGCGGCGGCCGGCCCAATGCGCCGCGCTTGCCCAACGCATCGCGATAGTCACCCAATGCGCCGCGCACCCAACTTTGCCCAGTTTTTATTCGAACTTTCTCTTTGTCTTTCAACATGACTTTCTTTGGTTGCAATCTTTCTCTTTTGAGTGCAAATAAGTTTTTTTTTGAACATGACCAATGAATTATATAAAAAAAACTTTAATTTTCACTTCATAAAACTCACTTTTGTAATGTTTACATTGGCACTTTCTTTTCAAGCTCTGTTTTGCTTCATTTTGGCTTCTTGACTAAATGATGTCCTTTCTGTTTGTTCTTGTAGGGAATGAATATGTTGGAGCTCGATGAAGGCGACCAGGGTTGCCAGTGAAAGTATTATTACAACTAAGAAAACTGGAAATCACATAAAAACACTATTTTTCTTCAAAACAGAGTTTTGAAGAAAAATACATTATTAAGCATATGACGATGAGATTTTAAGCACTGAAACCTTATTTCAAACTTCCTCATGTGCCTGCTGACCATTATAGGGAATTATGAAGACCTTATTAATGAAACCCTAGACCTAATGAGACTCAAACTCTAAAAATGACTCTTTGCAAACTATGAGACCAAAAAATGACTGTAAATGATTTTAATGAACATAAATAGGCCAACAGATAAAAGACATGAGGGACACGAGCAACAAGCCACTACTGTCAGATGATCCATGCTCCTAATGGAATGCAGCTAACTGAATGAGACACCTAATATGCAATGCAACAAGAGGAATTTGATCACTGACAGAGGGATGAAGATACCGACACTAACATTGGCTCCAATGGGGATGGTAGCTCCTTGGAGGTGCCAAGAACTACATATCTTTGGAAAGTAGACATTGCCTTCATTCATTGGGCAATGGAGTCAAAACTCAAGCTGAAATGCATAACTGAAAACTGATGACTTGATGACACAAATTGACTCTCACTCAACTAAAAGCTGACTCGATACTTAAACACCACCGACAAACTGGAAAATATGCTCAATATGGAGCTTATTAATCAAAACCTACTCTAAAAATTTCATTCATCACCTGATCAAGTGAAATGAAACAACCAATGCAACCAGGTAAGTATTGCAACTGCTGTTTGGATTCTCCACAAGTGCTTGCTTATGAACAACAAGAGAGAACTACTGAAAGGCAGCTCCCATGAAAACTTGTGAACAGATCCGTTGAATGATATGGATTCTCTATCTGCCTCCAAAAACATTGCATAAGGATCTTGAAGTTCATGCACACTGGGACTTAGCTCATCCAATGGATTACTTCTCTTCTCTTCATACCATGAATGAAAACTTTGATCTGAGCTTTGTGGCGAGACTCCTGCTGAAAATGACAAAGAGACCAGTTGCCGGATCATGTTTATATCATTACACGTTTCAAGCTCACATATAGTCAATGGATAAGGACTTTGACTACAGACATCATCCAACACATCAGCTATTGGATCGTGAAAAACTTGAAAAGACTGCTGCAACCCATTTTCTATTGGTTCCGATGAGATTACATGATTTCCTACAGGCTGCTCATTTGAAGATATACTATGCAATTTACCCTTCAAAAACTGAAATGATTCAAAGCAAAATGGTATGGAATCATCTTGTATCATTTGATCGTATGTGCCAGCTTCCAAGTCTTCATCTGCAACTTGATAATCAATGGCATTCGGGGGCTGCAAATCTGGATATGAGAAGTCTTGAACAAGGTTTTTATTTCCCTCAAGATGGTCCAGATCAAGACTTGTCGACAATTGATTTCAGATTGCATGAAAGTTGTCTTTGATGAATTGAAACAAGTCAAAACAAAAAGGCAAAGATCCTTCACTTACTTCAAAATTTGCTGCACTTTCCTCGTCATTTCCATAGCTGATATGTGATGGCTGAACATTGTATTCAAACTGCTAAAAGTGAACTTCTTCCTCCCAGAAACTAGCTGTTGATTTATCTGTAAGATTAGCTTCTATTTGGAGAACATAATCATCATCATACTGATCAAACTGAGGCAAATCATCAGTATAAAACACATCATCAAGCATACATGTCATATCAACAGATCTCTCTTCTCCAAGATGATCTACAAAAAAATCATTATCAGATCTATGACAACTGGGACAAGAAACAAAATGTTTTGGATCAGCAACTTGTTCTTCTTCAATCATCGAGCCATGGGCTTGAACATTATACTCATTCCTTGTGATGATATTTTGCATCATCTCTTCCACTACACTTACCAACATGTCAAGCTTTACCTCTAGAGACGTCGATTTCTATGGATCTATGTTTTTCATCTCTTCTTCCTTCAACTTTGCCCTTCGAATCAACAAATGAGCCTCTACATCTACTGCACTGTTCTGCATCTCTTCAAGTGTTGCAAGATTCCTTTCTCTCAGCTAAAACTCCATTTCCGGATCAAAGGCACCCGGGTAGTGCAAGAGAGTAGATCCAGGAGGAGGTCTTATATTAACTGGCATCGAATAATAAACTTGGTTAAATCTGGCAGAAAACTGTTGTACTGTCTCCCTTGGCTGTCTTTTCAGCTGGTTATACTCTTCTATAATCAAGAAAGGGTTCTGTCTGATCACCCACCTGTCAAGGAAAACTTTGACGAACTGCTGGAAATCTGAGATGCTCGCATCAGGCAAGGTTTTGAACCAACTCTTGACTTTGCCTCTCAAAGAAAGAGCAAAAAGCCTAATACTGACATCCTCTTCATCAACTTCAAAAAGGTTAAGAAAAGACTCAAAATTCAGAACATGTCTCTTAGCAGTGATTTTGTCACGTTCACCATCAAATCTTGGTAGATATAGGTCATGATTTTTAGGGAAAGCATGGTATATAGGAGGTAAAATCAGAGGCTTGTATCGATCTGGAATTTTACAAGGTATAGGGGTATGTACAAATGCTATAGAATTAGTCTTGGTCTCTTGAGGTTCATCATTTTGAAGACGGTCATCACAAGATTCAGAAGAAAGGTTTTGATCAAGCTCAAAGCATGCAAATCTTTGGTATTTACAATATTCAAAGGGAAAGAGTCAAATGCAGGCTGAGGATCTTTTCTCAAATATAATATACTTTGCAAAGCCTTCTTGATATTCTCGGGAAAAGAGAAGAAATAATTTATGACAAAGTAAAAAATGTCTTGGACGAAATTCCAACTTGAATACCTGATCTTTCCATATTGTCCTTTCGTGTCTCTGCTGGTCAGGTTCATCCTCCCGTGGAGTCCTTGGATCTGATCTCGAAACTGATTTAGAGTCGCTAGGTGAATGATTTCAGCCTTGCGGTGTCTGATCGTTGTCCACCATCAACAATCAGATTTGAACTTCATTAGATCTTACTGCGGAAACCAGATGTTCAGTTCATAAACTAGACCAGAGATTTACTGAAGCAACATTTATCTACTTTCGCTAATGCAAAGCAAGAGCGTTTCGAAGGCTACCTGGCTAACTTCAGGCTTCGTCTATAGTTTATAAAGCATAGAACAAAATTTTCGTCCCTAGTATGGTCGGCGCTATGTTATTGCCTAAATATACCTCAGGCTGAAGGAAGGCAGAGTCTAGGGTAACATCAAACCACGCTTAATGTGGTAGCTAGCCCTACCAGATCAGGAGAGGGCTCTCTTTGGGTCAATCTCAGCAAAAAATGATCAGTGAGGCTTGAGATGACTTGAAATAAAGGCTAATTTTAGGCTAGGTATATATGTGTAAGAGTTTGATTTGATTTTGGGGGTTTTTTGTTGGAATCAAATGGAAAGGCAGATTTTGGGTCCGGGAAACGATCAGTTTTGCAGAGGGCTAAATGGGGCAAGAAAGCAATTGTTTTGATGCTTCGAAATTGAATAAAATGGATAGATCAGACCAGTGAGGAGTTGAAGAGGGAAATAGGTTTCAAGAATCCTCTTCAGACAGTTGAAAACATGGAAAATTAAACAAAACTTCAAGGCAGAGCACTGCAAATCTAATGAATTCCACCTTTAATACTTGTTTGTTTAACTCAAGAAGAAAGGAGAAGGAAAAATGATACACATGAAACTTCAATAAAACTACAATCACAGAGAGAAACACACCATCAAAACATAGAGCCACATTGATCCAAAGAGTGCTGCAAACCCTGGTCTATTCCTTTGCCAAAATGCAGAGATGAAATGTACAATGAAGTGCCCAGCAATCCCAAGTGTCCAACCTATAAAATGACTGAGAAAATACAAAATATAGACAAGCCTAACTCATTCCCATGCCTCTAGGGGTCGAGCTCACTATTTTAGGAGCTGTTTCAACAAGATCTAAACTAAGAATTGGAAAATAGGCAGTGGAACAACTTGCCTCTATAAGATAGGAAACTAATTCATTCAGTTAGAATTCACTTTTTGGTGAATGAATCTACTTACATGAGTAAAAATGTGCCAAAATTACATCAAAGTCATGAAATTACATCAAGTTACATCAAGAGCTGTACATATGAAGATAAAAAATTCAAACTGGCCAAAACTAGGCGTAAAACTGAGTTACTGAGTGAAAAGTAGGCCAAAATTCCCAATGTGTCGCGCCTGAAATCTCTATGCATCGAGCCACTTTGAGGCTGATTTTGAGGGCCTTCCCGGAGTCCAAATTGAGTGCAGAATAGCTCGTTGGAAATCTCTGCCTGTCTACTTTTCAACCCAAGTGTAATTTCAGAATTTGGTTTCCATTTTCCCCTCCAAAAATCAAATCTCCCAACACTGCTTCTTGTGTGTCCAAAAAATGGCAGAAAGGCCATTTTTAGGGTGTTTTTGACCCTTCAGGCAACCCAAAACTTGTCAAAATCCTTAGGTAATGGGTAGGCATGCATAAATTTTGATGAAAAATCTAGAAATATCAAGTTTTACCGAAGAGGAGCTGCCAATTATAAGCGTGCGCCAAGTGGCGCGACGCGTCGGGCAGGATTATCTGTGTTAAGGCCAAAAAATTCAAAATTGACAAAAAGTTTCCCAAATTTGCTGAAATTTGGGCTAAATGTCCACCATCAAGCGCTATGCTGAGCCAAAGAAGCGTCGACCAAAATTTGGAGTCTATCATGCCTTTTACGCCTCCTCGATGCCTTCTTCATCTATGTTGCCTAAGGTGAATATGAGGAGTTTGGTGTCTTTGGTTTTTGTTGCCAAATATGTGATAACAAGTGAGGGACTATGGAGGGATAGGGTGGTGGAAATGATGGAAATAATATACTATTATCAAGTGAAATTGTGAATTAAAGAGTTTGGGGCAGTCACTTGGTTTCTTAGAATAAACTTGGGGTTTGAGGGAAATTTACAAGTGAGATGGGGATAATGGGAATGGGATCGGAATGATTGACTTGGGATACAAGATGAACAATGAAATGGGCTATTGAGAGAAGATGAACAGTGACATGGGGAAAAACAAGGTGGAGAATGGAAGTATTTGGCACACAACAAGTTTCAAAACGCTAAAGGAGACAATCCTCAAACAAGAGAATAGGGTTTGAGTTTTTTCACTTAAATTCTCATAATTAATACCAAACACTTGTCATGAGCAATGGAGTTATTGCATGGACTTACTTGGACCAAGAGCGGTCGGGAAAATTTGATGAATTGGAAGAAATAACAATGAATTTTCTCTCTGCCATGTGCGTCGCGCACCAAGCTCAGTGCGCCGCGCCTCCCTGATGCGTCGCGCCAGTGTAATTTTTACACTGCGGCGGTCGGCCCAATGTGCCGCGCCTACCCAACGCGTCGCAACAGTCACCCAATGTGCTGTGCACCCAACTTTGCCCAGTTTTTATTCGAACTTGCTCTTTGTCTTTCAACATGACTTTCTTTGGTTTCAATCTTTCTCTTTTGAGTGCAAATAAGTTTTTTTTTGAACATGACCAATGACTTATATACAAAAAAATTTAATTTTCACTTCATAAAACTCACTTTTGTAATGTTTACATTGGCACTTTCTTTTCAAGCTCTGTTTTGCTTCATTTTGGCTTCTTGACTGAATGATGTCCTTTCTGTTTGTTCTTGCAGGGAATGAATCTGTTGGAGCTCGACGAAGGCGACCAAGGTTGCCAATGAAAGTATTATTACAACTAAGAAAACTGGAAATCACATAAAAACACTATTTTTCTTCAAAATAGAGTTTTGAAGAAAAATACATTATTAAGCATATGACGATGAGATTTTAAGCACTGAAACCTTATTTCAAACTTCCTCATGTGCCTGCTGACCATTATAGGGCATTCTGAAGACCTTATTAATGAAACCCTAGACCTAATGAGACTCAAATTATAAAAATGACTCTTTGCAAACTATGAGACCAAAAAATGACTGTAAATGATTTTAATGAACAAAAATAGGCGAGCAGATAAAATACATGAGGGACACGAGCAACAAGCCACTACCGTCAGATGATCCATGCTCCTAATGGAATGCATCTAACTAAATGAGACACCTAATATGCAATGCAACAAGAGGAATTTGATCACTGACGGAGGGATGAAGATACCGACACTAACACGTCCAAGGGTGACCAGGGACTGTTTCCATGGGAGAAAAAAATGTATGGATGAGTGGGGGGCGTTGTTTATTGTTTGCGGTCTTTGTACACTTACCAAAAGAATGAAACAATGGGATTTGGATTGTACAAAACACAGAGACGGGTGCCCCAAAACATGAAAGTTCTTGCTCATTGATAATGTGGGGTGGGTGTTTTTGCTGAGGGTGGGGGTCCCATTGGTTGGTCTCTTGTGTGGGGGGTGATGAAGCAGATGGAAAATATTGCAGATGGGCTATGTTGATGGAGGTATGGTTGGCCAAATGCGAGGTGTAGTGGTGTGCTTTCGATCTACTTGTAAAACCTTGTAGTTCGAGAAAGGGGTTTGATTTTGATATGGTAAAACTTGACTTGATGCATGGTGGGTGGATGAGCATGAAGTGCTTTCTCGAATAGAGTTGTACGGCCATGGTGTCATGATTTTTCTAATATATGGTCTATTTTGAGTGATGAGCGCCATGGAGGGGAGGCTCTACCAAACAAAAAGGATGTTTATCATGTGCAAGGTGGGGAAATGATAAAAATGGTCAGGTGCTTGGAACCTATGGTTAATTTCTTGTGGAGAAATGATGCCAGGATATGCAGAGTTTTTCTGGGACTTTATCATGCTGAGGGTAGAATGATACTTGCTCTGGTACTTTCAGTGGATGGAGCAATGGATGGTTTGCACAATACCTGCAACAAAATAGCCTAAGTGAAAGCATCTTCTTCATTCAAATATTATTGAAAGACATGTGCTAAATGAAAAGAAGATGAGAGAGGGCATACATGCCGACATTGAGAAAATATTTTTTTAGAGGTGTGAATGTGTGGTGCCTCCTCTGGGAATTATGAGGTGTTGATCACCGTGTGACTTTCGGTTTTGAAATTGGGCTTTCTAAGCTCTCTTTATGGTCCTCCAAACAATTTGAAAAGGGTGACATATAGGCCAATATAGCTCATTTCAGTTCATTTGCAACATTTGAGTGTTTGAGGTTTTGAGAGGTCAGAAGCTTTTGCAGAATTGTTCTTGCCGTTGTGGTCATCCTGAGTACCCGAGACTTGCGATTCTTAATCCAAGTAGGCCCTTGATGTCTTGCATATTAATTTTTTTTAGTGTGCCAAGGCCAAGGTCTGTAAAAATTGGGTTTGTGTGGAACCCATGCAAGTTTTTGCCTTGACCGCGTGGGAGATCAAGGCACAAGCACGTATTTTCGTGCAAAACCGAGGGTTTTGTGAGAAATTATCGCGCATAAATGAGTGTTTTGTGAAAAATTATTGCACCTCTACTAGCTTTGAGCGCGCCCTTTCTGCATCTTTGGGAAAAATAGATACACCTCTCTCGTGACTGTCTGAGGAAGAGGCGCGCGGAGATCCGAAGCAAGTTTTTTATTTTTTTTGGGAAATTTGTCAATTTTTTGGTGCTTTTAATGTCACTGATGTGTGCCTGTTTGATGATAGGATGTTGTGGAGTGAGAGGGATTGGCCTGACCTCCGGGTCTCTTTGGTAGCTGATCCTAATGCACATCATCATTTGGCACGATGGGGTCTCCTTAAGTTCATGGAGAACGACCTCATACGATCACAAGATCATTTTCTGTGTTACCTGATCCAATGTTGGAACATGCAACGCAAGGTTATGGTGCTGTGGGGGTGTGACCTGGCTATTTGTCCCGAGACATATATCTATTTTGTGATTGGGCTGCTGCCTCAGGGTGAGGCACTTCCTTATCCGCTTCCCCCTGGGAGAGTGGATCTTCACCGGTTCTCGGCGGGCCATTGTGGCAGGGCACCTCTCACGGAGGGGTGTATTCAGATAGCCTCGGTGACTGACCTAGCTAAGCGGTGTGCTCTAGCCACTATTCTGCGTCGACTGAGGGTCGGTCACTTTTTTGACTTCGCCCGTCATTGCTATAACGAGATGTTGGCTCAGCTCTCCAAGGTCCGAGATGGATCAAAGTTGTTTACATATGCTAGTATTTTGTGTAGCATCATGTATGAGAGAGTGGTGCTGCTGAGACCGACGGTGGCAACGCCTGCTAGGGGACCTCGAGAGCCGCATATGAGGAGGTGGGCCTCGGTGATACCTCACAGTGGGGGAGGTCAGGTGGAGGGTTATTGGAACGCCACTACGGAGGCTTGGTTTGAGGAAAATCCTTAGATGTTCTTGCCCTTCCCATATGCGAGGATGGACTTCCGTGGAGACCTAGACACCGGTCTTCATGTGGGGTATATATGGGGGCCAACAAGTATGTTTTTATGTTTTATTCTGCATTTACCTGAGTATTTATGCCTTATATGTGTATTATGATGATATCGACATAGCTTTGTTACTCTTGCAGATGTTGGCGAGGTCGGTTGTCCCGTGTCTTGGTTGGTGGGACATTATCCGATTCAGAGGCCTTGAGGTGTTCCACGCGTAGCCAAGGGACAGGGAGGAGCTCCAATGTAGCCTCAAGGTGGAGCACCTGGCAAGGAGGCTGGTCCCTCAAGGGAGGGTAGTAGCTTGGCTGTTGCCGAGTGCACTGCTGTGCTTACTCGTGCCGAGGCGGCGGAGGCTCATGTCGCAGAGATGACATAGCAGATGGTTTCTCTGGAGGTCAGGGCTCGAGTTTTGGAGGATGCATGGGGTCGAATGGACCGCTTGATCTAGGGGATTCCTACCCAAGGTTTTGTGGATGACCTCGATGATACGTGGCTAGAGATGTTGATGGCCCAGGAGAGGGGCTATAGACTGACTTTGCGCCATGTAGCGATATATGTTTTGACAGCGACTCCAGTGCTGGTACCGAGAGCGGTCGTGGGTCCAGGTGCCACTTCTGGGGGGGCACCTCCCTAGAAGCTTTATTGTACACAAGGAAAGCACCCGTTATGAGGATGCTTCCCTTATTTTGTCGACTTTTATATGTGTATCTTTGGGCTGAATTATGGGTCAGAGACATGATGTTTTTGGTACTCAGACACATATTTTTTGTATATATGGGAGAGATATTTTTTGCGGCTCTATATTGTATGTCCCCTATTGATATTTTTTTATGGATTAAGTGTTGTGCTGATGAATATCTATATTTTTTATGTTTTATGTTTTTTTATGTTTGATGGTTTATTCGAGATGCATTCCAGTTTAGGATATTGTTAGCTATGCGATAAACTGTTTGGTTTTGATTTCTTGGTACATGTGTGAATGTAATGTGATCAAATTGACAACTTAATGTGAATCCTATACCTCATACTCTTGGTTTAACTATGACACCACTAATTAGGAATCGAGGTAGATATGAAAATGGCGGATGCCTCGATTGAGGGCGTCGTACATAAGTCCAATGACAACATCATATTATGCCTGATTGTTTGTCGCCGAGCCGATTCATACCTTGTTGGTGAAGAATGGCAATTGGTTAGGGTGATAGATGACCCAGGCGGCTATTGCTAAACTTTGAGACCATCGCGATGCTCCATCAACAAATCCAAAGTAATGGTCGAGTTGAGAATCCATTGTCACACTAGAGCATATTTTGTGACAAGTCTTTTCGTCAAAGATTTAAAGTGTTTGGTCTGTGTATGCTGGTCTTGGGTAAGGCATCAATGTAAGATGGTGTCGATGCCCCGTCAGTATAAGAAATCTCCCATAAGGAGTTATCGGGGGCCCTGATGGAAAATGTGCCGATGGTTTTCTCAAGTAAGATGGGGTCTGAAATTTTGGGTTCGTGAGAAGACAAGGATATCTCCGTACCAAGGGTCGTCGACTACTCCGAGGAAGAGATGTTCATATGGTAGTGAATCGTTTACTGGTGATCCTTTGGTATGACTTGGGAGGTCCGTAATGAAATATGCTAAGATTAACACCTTTTTTCTCTTGGGGGAGAGAAACTGTAAGTCGTATTCTTGTAGAATGACTATCCAGAGGGAATATTTGAGGTTCATTAGGTGACATGTGAGCATATATTTGATGGGGTTAATATATACAATGACCATTGTGGTTTTTAAGATGATGTAGTGGCGAAGCTTTTGGATTACATGAATTAGCTCTAGGGCAGTCTTTTATTCGGGTTCATATCTTAATGAGGGGCCTGATAAGGTTTTGCTGACGTAATAGATTACGTGCAACTTCCCATATGGGCCCTCCTGGATCAATACTCTGGCCAAAGCAGTCTTGGATGCTGATAGATACAGGGTGTAATATTTGTTGTAGTCTGAGGACTGATCAGTGGTGCTGAAGACAATGTGTATTTCAATGCGTCGAATGCTTGTTGGGCATATTCGTCCCATTTGAATGGGATATCCTAGCGAAGGAGGCACAGGAATCCTTGAGCACAAGTGGCGTAATCCGGGATGAAACGTCCCAGAAAATTGGCCTTTCCCTGCAAGCTTTGTAGTTTCCTAAGGGTTCGAGGTGGAGGTACCTCTTTGATGGCTTAGACCTTGAGGGGGTCCACTCGAATTCCTTACTGGGACAAGATAAAACCTAAAATACTTCTTGATGTGATGCAAAAGATGCACTTGAGGGCGTTCAAGTGTAGGTTTCATTGCCGACATCGTTGGAATACCAGTCGCAGATCCTCGAGATGGTCTGAACGCTTCTTGGATCGAATAGTGAGGTCATCCAAGTAGGCGAGGATAAGGTGTGCCAAGTCATGAAATATGTAATTCATGGCCCTCTGGAAGGTAGATCCTGCATTTTTTAGGCCAAATGGCATTACCTTTTATGCGAATGTGCCACAGGGGGTAGTGAACGCGGTTTTGTATCGGTTGATGTGGCAGATTTGAATTTGATTGTACCCAGAGAATCCATCCATGAAGGAGAGAGCCTAGTGACCCTCAAAAGCATCGATGACTTGGTCGATGAATGGGGTAGGGTAATTTTCCTTGGGACATGCTTTGTTCAAATTGTGAAAATTGGTGCAAAAACTTATGGTGCCCTATTTTTTGACTGCGGGAACATGGTTGGAAACCCAAGATGTGTAAGCAATGGGGTAGATAAACCCAGCTTTGTGAAGCTTTTTGATTTCTCATTTTATTGCTTTTGCCTTAGATGGGTGCAGTTTACGTTGTTTCTGGTGTATTGGTGGTACATAAGGCCAGGTGTCAATATGGTGCTCTATGATAGTGGGACTAAGCCCATGCATCTATGAGTATAATAGGTTATCTCTTCTGGTGAACATGCTACCTCCAGTGATATTCTTTGACCTTTCCAGGATTTTGAGATATATTCACCTTAACGGTAGGTGAAATGTTTAACATGTTTCCTTCCTCGAATGTATCGGGTGCTGGGTTGGGGTTCTTGAACCAATCAAATTTCCCTGATGGAAGGAAATCTTTTGATTCAATTGCATAAATATCTTGTTCTCCTATCTTGTCAAGACTGAATGTTTTTCTTGGGAGAAAAAGCGAGCGGTGATGCATTGCATCCCATGGATAATCTGGCTCCTTCATGGCCTCAAGGATTTCCTCATATGAATGAAATAGGGATCCTAAGGGGGATTGATTCTACACAAGGCCATGCAAAATAGTTTCATTCTGAACAGAGCTGGTTGACAGACACGAAAATGATTCCATCATCGACATGGTGGAACCAGATGCAATTGACAGAGTGCATACAAATTGGGTTTGCACTATCGTTGGTATAACTACTCTTATAGTTGCAACTGAATCGACACCTATGACATATGAGCAAACAAATCGAGTCATGGTTATGATACATAATGATATGAATCATATATGGTGTATCGTGTCATCGGCGTTTGGTGGGGGAGGAATTTCCCTCATGGGAGCTTGCACTAGCGCAAGGCTAGATTCTTCGTTGGGCTGGGCACTTTCAGGGATTTGGAAGATATGCCTAGTATAGAGGTGCCTGAACGTTTCCATTAGTGGGCACGCCTCTGGTTCATGGTTATGGATGGTGCAAATGGCGCATAGTACCACTGTGCCAACTGAGTAGATTGTGTGGGAATAAACACTACTCTTTGTCCCAGAAGTGGACGCTAGGAAGGGATCAGACGTAGAGGACAGGGTCCTTGGCTCCCATTTCCAAGTTTTTGGCTTGGGTATGTTGAAATCTCTTGGGGAGTGTATAATTAACGCTGCTCTTGCTGCTCTAAGATTTGGAAGATGATCACATTTTATTGTATGATGAAAGTGTGAGAAATCCAGCAATAGCAGTGTGTGATTTTCTCTTTGTTAGAGAAATGACTTTGCGGGAGGGAAGAGACTATATAAACATTTTTTGCAAGTTGCTTAAGTTCTTTTCACTAATTGAACTAGTGGCCAATTCTGTCGCATAGCCCACATGTTATCCTAGGTTGAACATGGGTCATGCTTGGCTGGCGCGCCTTCCTAACTTGTGCAATATGCCGAAATGGGTATGGAGTAGACTGCCTGTGGGCGATCTACCTTCCATTGTGGTTGTTAGGTTCTGGATTGATGAGATCACGACGTATAGTCTCTAATAGATATATCATGTTGATTAGAGGGCATACTTGCGGGATATAGGTACAACAATGCTCATGGTGGTTTCCTTGACACATTAGGCAGAACACCCTTACATGGGGGTTCCCATCCTGTTTTTTTGATGGCGTGACCAAGTTTAGCGATGTACTACTTCTAAGTCAGGGCAAGTGGTGACCACATGATTGCGTGTGTTACATAATGCACATGTTGGTCTTCTTTGTGGAGGGTGGTTGGGGGTGATTAAGGGCTCACCGACTGGTCGCTTTTCAGCTGACAGGAAGAGGATGGATCTACTCGTCACATCCTCTTGAGTCATCGAGCTATCCATGGATTCAGTGTCAGAGTTGTCTTCTAGCGAGAGGTGAACTATGGATAAGCGCAAACTAGCTAGTGCTAAGCGAAATCGAGGGATGTAAAGGAAATGTTCTAAAGTGTGGTTTCCAGGACATATCGGACATGTAAATTGTGATGCTCTCAAACCAACATAGTATACGTGCTCTACTGGATACCAATTGTGGATGAGTTCCAAGACTGCGCACTTGTCTATGAAGTGGTCACGTTTGTCACATAGTGCGCATCGTATGATAGGAGGGGGGATGATGAACAAGAGTCTTTCAGATCATTGTCGTTCCTCCTATAAGTATAAAATCACACGAGGTTCTGCTCCAATTGACTAGATGGAGGGATTCTCTTGACAGGATTGCTTGATGGCATGTATGGTGTCCCTGTATCACATAATTTCTGGGCAATTATGGGTGTAGTGCCATAGTAGCCACATATAGCGCATGCGTTATTGGTACGCAATGCCTTGCCTATATTTTTGGTGGCTAGTTCCTTTTTATGGGAACTTGTTGCCACGATATTTTCCGCAGAGCTAAGGAGTGGTTTTAACTCATCTAGCTCGAGAAAATGTGGGTGGGGTGGCCTACTATGTCGCATATGGCGCAAGGTTGTGATTCCCATTGCATGGTGGGGTTATCTACCTTCTTCCCTATTTTATTGCTGTTCTTGGTCGTAACCATCATTTTTGCGATGGGAATTTCCTTCACGGGGATGTTTGCAACAATCTCCTGAATGGGTGGGGCTTCCTCAAGACTGAGGGGGAATAACCCTGTAGAGGTGATGTGCATGGCTCTTGTCCCGGTAGGTGTGACCAGGTACCAAACTGGGATTGAAAATGATACGTTTGGTAACACCACAATGGCCAAGACTTGTTGGGACACAAAAAAAGCTGGGGGATAGAGGAAAGGACTTTGGGAGGCACCACAGGTTAGAGAGGCTGTCGTGGTTGAGGACTTGGTGTCATTACTGCTCATCTCCATTTCTTGGCTAGCTTCGGTGCTTGATGTGGACATCATGCACTCCAGAGCTTCTGTGACATCAGATGATGATTATGATATAATAGGGGGATCTCCTAGGAATGACCCAAGGATGGATTATAGTTTGAACTTGCCGGGGCCATATTCTTGGTACCGTGTAAGCGTCTCGGCAGATGTGTCTACATAACGTAGGATGACATCAATATTTTTTAGGGGTCGCTTGTCGTGGTATGTCAATTGGTCGACAGTAATGATGCGATCCTAATGGGGGAATATAATAGCTCGGAAGACAGAGAAGGCTATGGCTGCCATGGCATACATATAACTTCGGCCAAGGAGTATATTGTAATCTAGTTGCACATCCAAGAATTCAATGTCTATAAGGACCGTCTTTCCGGCTAAGTACACCGGGATGTTTTGGTAAAGACCGACGGGAGCTGATGGGCGCCCATCATATGCTCTGAGTGTGATGTATAATGGCTTAGCTCGAGAGACCCTAACTTCTACCAAATGTTTTTTGACATGATGCATGTGGATGCACCTTCGTCAATGATACATCGGTGAATGATGATGTTCTGAATTGACACCGGTATTTGGAAGGCGACCATTAAAGGAAGCCTAGAGGAGGCTTTATCTAAATCAAAAGCCATTAAGCGTGAATTGGTAGGGTCGATGTTGCTTAATGTGGAAAATAAGGCTTTCCTTTGATTTTGGCATGATTGTAATACCTCCAAAGCTGACATGGCAGCGGGGGATTGGGGTAAATTGTCCACAATGCTATAGTTATGGGCCACTTTGGAATGGTTTCCTAATTTCCTAGTTGGTCCCTTAGCCATATTTGGGAAAGCTTCAATAGGTATCTTTGATATGGTCAAGGTGCTGTTGGTGCACTTGTTCTAGCCCCTGATGAATTTGTGTGTGGTGGGGTATCGTAATTTTGGTTCTGTGTCTCAGAAAACATTTCTTCGCCAGTCATGTAGATTTCATGGTTGTTTGTTCTGGAATATTCATGAGTTGTTTGTTGTTGTTGGGTGCTAACCGTCCCTTGGTGGGGGAAAGGCTCCTGCATGATGACTGCCTGCTGTGAGGATCCCCCTTCTCCACAGTTACCTTGAAGCTTCTTCAGTTCAGGGAGATCAGGACAGTGGTGAGTGTAATGACCATACTTACCAAATATTGCACAAGAGTGGTTGGTCCGAAGATTCTCCTTCTTGTTCTGCCCTTGGGATTTGTTTTTCTCTTGGTTTTGATTTTAGTTGGAGCTACCTCTAGCCTGAGATCGCAGAGGGTGTTGTTGATTATTGTCCCCTCGTCCAGGATTTCCCTTTGGTTTGTTTTTTCCTTTTTTCATTGTCGCATTAGGAGGATAGCTAAGATTCTCCTGATTGTATGATTGGCGCGGTTGTGCTTGGGAAGTTTGCACAAATTTCACCTAAGCATTATTCTGCATGGGTGGGTTTTGTGCTGGGGACGGGGCATATTGTGGTCCTTGTCCCTGGTTTGTGAATGGCTATTGGGGGAGAGCTCTTACGCCTACATTTCTAGCTGCGTACTGGGTCTCCTGAGCTGGAGGATATGGAACTCCTTGCTGATGGTGGTATGACTGCGCCCTATTGGTAATGTTTTGCAAAGGTGCATGATGACTTTAGCAGTTGGGTTGCGGGATTTTATGGTTAGAATCATATGCATAATTGGGGTACTGAACACTGCTGCTTAGGTGATTTTGGGTCAGTGACCCAATCAAACCATCTACAGAGTTCGACGTGCCTAGAAATTATTTGTAAGTTTGTAGGCACGGGGCCTTAGGTAGGATATTGTAAATATGTCTCGATTGCGTGTAGATCTGCTCAAGTTGTTGGGCCTTACTGATGGAGTCCTCTTTGGATGTGGGCTTTTGGGTTGCCACATCCTTTGAAATCTTTACAATGATAGTTTTCAGGAACAGGTCCAATAGAAATCGATTGTCGAGTTTGGCTTTGCATAAACTATGGCATCAACGCCATCCATGGAGATGGTCCGAGATATGGATGATAGGTGTCTGTGTAAAATGGGTCAGTAATTCCATCCTGGAATCATGGTGGATGGGTAACTAAAAATTGGTAAGGAAAGCAGTAGCGAGGGCACTAAAATTTTGATGTGTAGTAGATGGTTTCTCAACATACCATTTGGAAACTGGTCTGGTTAGGGTGCACTGAAATAGTCTCAGTCGAATAGTATCGTCAATAATGTTGTTCGACGAACATCAAAGGTGGAAAGTCATAATGTGATTTCCTGGGTCTTCCTCTTGCTTCCCTTCAAATTTTGGAATGTCCGAAGGGAGCTTCGTGGGCATGGGTGGCCATGTTGGGTCGTGTGAAATAGGCTCGTTGGTTAACTTGGTTAGATCGGGCAAGTTTAACAATGTTAAGAATGGTGATTGCGAGTTGGGAGCCAATGCACACTGTAAAGACACAATGTTTTGGTTAGGTATAGGGTTTGTCTGCGATGTACATGGTTGTGAGTTCATTTGGCTTCCCGAATGGGTAGCGCTCCTCTGCCCTCTAGGGGTTGTGGGAGGAGTGGTATGTGGTGAACTTGTGGGGGTGTCCAATGGTGTGGCGTTGGGTGACCGTTGAGGGTTCCCAACTAAATATGCGCCAATAAAGGATGAACCGATAAGGGTGTCAATGTTCTGTCTTTGGCACCTGAATCGCGAAAGACCTGGAACTCCTCCCGGTAATGGGGGGAGGTCCAAAATACATTTAAATCGATGAGGTCCCGTTGGGTCCGTTATGGTGTAAACTAGGTATAGTTTTGGAAAAAATCTTCAGTTCTACGAGGGGTGAAGTATCGAAGAAAAAATGGTGACCCCATACATAAAAAAAAGCGATAATAAAAATTAATTTCCGTTTAAATTATCTCTATGTGATCAAACAATCAAAAAATGGTTTTGGTTGTCTTTGCACATGATACTCAAAATCCTAGAGACCTATACGTCCTCACACTCTCAATAGTAACTGGGCCTTGCGAAGGTATATTTTGATGGGTACTAGGGCTAACGTCCTGAAAGAACTGGTGACGCCTTCCAGCAGCCAAAGAATCGACCAAGATAATGGGTAGAGGATCTAGTGCTGCCTGCACGATCACCTATAGGGAAGGATGCCCTAGATTTGGCCACTAAGTACCATCATCCCACATGAGCGTTCAAGTCTTGAGATTCTTGGTAAATTAGCTACCAGTACCAAGTATTATATGGGCCAGGTAACCCCAAATAATCCTGCATGCACTGGGCCTAAGCTTAAACCCTTTGAATCGGGTCTTTTTGGCGCTCGGGTTTTCTTTTCCGTGGGCAGATAGACGGATTTTAAATCTCCCTAAAAAGTCAACTTCTATGTTTCAAGATGTAAACTAACCAAGGTGGCTTATTGGATGCCCACCCCCTTGGTGGGGAGAGTTAATGATTTTAGTTAGGTTAGTTTTAAGGTGGCCTTAATTCACTTATGGTGTGAAAGTGTGTGAGCAAGAAGTGAACAATTACATAGTTTTAACATGTGGATATGCAGTGATCCTTTACACATCCCCTATTAATCTACATTTGGTTGTTCCTTGCAATAAGAAAATCATGTAGGATATGGGCCACTTACAATGCTGCCTAGTTAATATCAGTGATCAACTAAAGGGAGATGAAAAATTATCAGAAGAGAGCTTTCATATGCTTGCCTAGGGTCACCAAAAGGTGCAAAGGCAGCAAATATTACTTTCTCTCTAAGGATAATTAAATCATGGTCCTAACTCCTAGTGCCAAAAAGAAATTAAACTAAAATTAATACTTTAAACTAGGAAAAATGAAAAATTTAGCTAAGCATGTGTGGATTAGGGCCACTTACTCCAACTAATTACCTATGTTTTTTTTGTGTCTATGTTTGCAAAAAATAAGTTATTTCAGATTGCAAGTAAATTCCCCCCTACTTAAACTATGTGGGTTTTTTGCGAAAATAAACTTTGAAATTTTAAAACTAGCACCTAATACTATCCAAATGTAGCCAACAGTGAGTTTTAAAAATTCATGGGACACCTCACACAGTGCTTCCAGTTTTCTTATGGGCTGCCAGTCACTTTACAAATAGGAAATGGAGAAAAATAGCAGAAATTTTATGCCTCTGGTTTTCGCGCGCAAATGTCTCACTCAGGCGCGAAATCTTTCACGCAGGCAGTGCTGAACATGCATAGTTGGGCGCGTCTGTCTATGTAAAATGCGCACGAATTTCCTGCAACAATTTTTTTGGAGCTTCTGAACTTCGACCTCTCACTGAGGGTGAACATGTAGAGAAGAAGAGTAGAGGGGTTGTCCAAGCCAAATTTCAGAGTAGAGAAAAGGTCCCTACAATAGGCGCAACCACATTAACTAGAAAAAGTAAAATCAATGGAGTCACCAATCCTATGTTGGTGGATTTGGTGCACAAGTGTACCAATCCACACTTGCTTAAGAGAATTGGTCGTTGCCTCTTAAGCTTATGGTAACAGGTAGATAAACAAAAGAGTTAGGAGGTTAGTGAACATGCTATAAAACATTAAACACACTAAATAATGATATATTATGCATGTGTAGAAAGAAAACAATACTAAACTAAACAAAAACATGAAAGCTCATATAGAGTCAAACAAAACAATAATACTAATGGTGGCATCAATGTCCACTCTTATTGTTTGGTGGCATCAAAACAATAAAACATGAAAGATAGTATGTTTACACACTTGCCAAGGGGCCCTTAGAACTATGGAGTTCTAAGACCCGATGCAAGGACATTTTTACTTTCAAGCTGCTTGGTGCAAGGTATTTCTCTCTACTCCAAAGGATTGGAGTTGTTGGATGGCCAAGAATCAAATCCCCTCTCTACTTATGCTCCAGATTACACACTGCTGGATTGCCTCCAAGCAATTTTGGCCAGCATAACAATGTGTTATCCCTTTGTTCATCTCGTGGTGACCTTTTATAGATGAATTCAAACTCTCCTTCCCTCTCTTGGTACATTGATGGATGGTGACCCAAGAGAGGGGGTTGATTCCATTGTGTGCCACTTGGTTCCATTGTGTGCTCCCTTGAGGTCCCAAGGAGGCTTAGGCGGCTGTCCTTGGGTGGCCTCAAGTGTGGGATCATTTTTTTGGAGTGTGCCTTGTGGTCCCGAAAAGTGATGTCCACCACTCTCATGTCCGCATGAATTTTTGAGGGAAATCCGCGCAAAGGCACATTCTGCTAGTGTCTTGACTGCCCAAATTTATTTTTCCTGTAGACCTTAGAGATTTTTTTAAAATTTTAAAATTCTCTAATGTGCCTCAACCCTGTAAATCCTTCTGCCTGATATTTAATAATGTCATATTTTCTTGTCTGATTTTCCAGTGATAACAATGTTAATAAATACACGGGTATGAGAGACCAACTTCCCTGTTAAGGATGGTGCCAAGAGTTATTGAAGTGGTAAGTGATGTTGCAAGCAAACAACATAGTGAAACTAACCTTCAATATAGCCTTGATTTCCCATATTTGTCACGTCGTGAATTTCCTTGACTGGGTTTGAGATTGTGTTGATGCTTTATTCCTTAACCTCATCCTGTGAGTTTTGAGGGTCTTCCTCTGCCTTTTTGTTTAGATCTCTGTTCATAGAACTAGAGGAAGGAAAAAATTCAAACAATTCTTAAAGCTCACGACTTGGTGTAGGGTGAAACTTCCCTCCCCAGGACGAGATATTAGGTGTTTAAACACGAAGGAAGACAGAAAATGAATGAAATATTAAGCTCAGGACCCAGAGCAGGGTAGCATTTCCCTCCCTAGGATGAGAGATTGGGCCCTAAGAAATCAATAGAAAGAAAAGCAAAGAAAAATGACTAACACTCAGGACCTAGATCAGGGTAGCATTTCCCTCCCTAGGACGAGAGGTTGGTTCCTAAGAAATCAATCAAAAAGAAAAACATAACAACTACACTCGTGACCTAGAGTAGGGTAGCATTTCCCTCCCTAGGACGAGAGGTTGGTTCCTAAGAAATCAATCAAAAATAAAAACATAACAACTACACCCAGGACCTAGAGAAGGGTAGCATTTTCCTCCCTAGGATGAGATATTGATCCTTAAATCAATATGACTCATGTTCTTGCACCTTTGTTAGCCTCCCCGACAACAACACCAAAAAGTTGGTGTCAAAGTGTGATTGATTATTCAAACCCTTTCCCACATTAATTATCAATCCGGGTGTGTTGGTTATTGCAAGGCTAACTCACAAAATATATGCAAATGTCAATAGCACAATTATGTATTAATTGTGGATTCGATGAACTAAGTAAAGAAAAAAATCACTATAACAACAATGAATTGTAAAACTTGAAATCCATTCACAAAAAATAAGGATTTCAACAATTACATCTATTGTCACAGCAATTAAGAAATATACAAAACAGGAAATGAAATTACTACACACACATAAACCACACAGAACTTGGTCAGGAGAGTGGGCCCAACTCCCTGATCAAGGCTGTGATGTATTCACGAATTCACAAGAAGGACAGAAAGATAACTTGCATTAACTTAAATGAAATTTTCTGTTACAGATCTCCATTCTCTGCATAACCAACCCTATATGCATTATATACCTTCTCTCTGACTTTTTTCCTTTTTAAATATACAAATAGCAAAGGGTAATAAATTGATTACAAAATCTCAATAAGCAAGATGATACCTGAAAGATATTTCCATCATGATTCAGCTGGCACAAGTCGAATCTGGTAATTACAATTAGGGAAATTTGGAAAACGTCCACAACAAAAAGTCTGTGAATATGTCCTTCGAAGAGCCTTGCTTTTCTCTCAATCAAGACCGAATTTGGGAAAAATGCTCATTTGAAAACTAACTTGGTTCGTTTTGCACAAAACCGATGTTTCAGATTTTCAGGGTTCGTCTTCGTTTGCCCGAAACGCTCAACGCAAAATTGTCTCTTGTTATCCCATCGAATTTCTGAGTTGTAATATTTAATTATCAGCTGAAGATCAAATCTACAATCTGGAAGAGATCTTGGAGGCTAAAATTGATCTGAAAATGACCTGAGTTACTTAGCTCTATTTCAGAGATTGACTGTAGGGGTGTTTACTGGATATGTCACCCTTAAAGAAAGGATGAGATCCAGAGGCTACCTGGCCCTATACAGACTCTGTCTATAGAACTTTAAAATGATTAACACTCAGGTTATTAAAATGCGGAATTTTAACCAAGATCGTTTCTAGTCCTTGTACAACATGTGATTGGTAGTATTAATGAACAGTTATTATGTGCATTAAATTTTTAGGCATGAAATAATCTATGTATGTTTAGATTGAATAATTTCACATCAATCACACAAGTCATACCATAAGACCAAAAAGTTTGTGACAGAGTTCGTCCCGCCTGGACTATGTCTTCAGGTCGGCCTCAGAGTTGTGCGTCCATTGTATTCTTTAAGCCGAGAGAAATATGCTACAAGGAATCATCAGTTTCGCTACTGATGTTGCAAATATGGAGCTTCCCTTGAATAGGCTAACTGATACAACTCTTTTCTTTCAACACATAAGAAAAGACATGGATGATTCACACACTAAAACAAACTGAGGACTGAAACTTTATGGACCTTCGACAGCTTGGTGGCTGAAATAGTTTTAGAATGTTGAAGTTGAACTCGTCATCATTAACGTACTTCGATGTTGTATTTATTCAAGTAGGATGGCTTTGCTCCTTCAATAAACCTGCAATGACAAACTCTCCACCAATTACATCATCTGTCTTCTTTAAGAGTGCCTTCTTCTTCTTGAAGTAGGGAAAACTCTCTTTAACCTCCTCTCATGAGGTATCTCCTTATTTGAATTCAAGGTAGTTGAACTAAGTTTGGCATCATCAAAGTGGATCTCGTCGTCCATCGACGTACTTTGATGCTGAAACTTATGCAAGTGTAAAGAGCTTTTCCTCCTTCATGAAAACCTGCAATAAACCAAACTCCTACCACATTATGTGAAATACAATATAAGGGAGTTTTACTTCATCTTGAAGTTTGAACAAACTCCTTCTTTCGCCACTCTTTCTCTCTTGAGGTCTCTCTCAAAAACCTCTCAACACTCTTCTCTAAAAGTGCCCTCTCTTCTCTTTACAAAGAAACATGCTTTCCTTTATATAATAGGAGCTCATAAATTCATGGCAAATAATGCTGCCTCAATCTTCAGTAAACCAAATTAAGCTTTTGGTTAAGATTACAAGGTCTTTGAATTTAACTTAATTCATGAACCTTCTTGATTAGGTTCTTAAGCTTCATGCTTAATCCACTTCGAAAGCTCACATATGAAAATCATGTTGGCTAGATCTTCGAATTGCTGTTCTCCTTCTTTAGAAATTTGTTGGAGATTGCTTGGTGATGAGGGATTAAAATCCCAACATCATTCATGCACCTATGGATAACGGTTCCATTACATAGTGCTGAAATAATTATTCCAAACCCAAAAATAAACTTTATCATAAAAATCTCCACCCGATGGTTAGGCTAACCGCGTAGAGTTAGTGATCTCCGCCACCTGCATGTGAACAGTCCAACGACTTTCTATCCGGTAGTAGCTCCGACGGTTAAGGTCTTATCCCAACGCAGTTTGAAATTTGTCACACAAAACCGACTGTCAGCTCTGTTCACATGACTGCCCGACACGGTTTTACAAACCTGTTACATAACTCCGACAGCTCATAATCCACGCGGTCTTCACCTATTCTGGTCACAAGGCTGCGGTTAAATAACGCTATCTGGATAACTCTGTGGGAGTTTTAGTTATAATGTTTTTAAAAAGAAACCTGAGCCTTCCTATATGCCTGAAGTCCGACCTTTGCAATACAATGCACTTTTGATAAGGTTTATGAAAACCCTTTGCGCCTAAAGTTTTTTAACACCATTACATCGAACCTTTAATAAAGGTTTTTGACATAAGTTTAATAAAACCCGACTTCTGAAACCCATTACAATAGGTTTATTTACATTTCATCAAACCTTTGATAAGGTTTATGCGCCATATGGTTTTTAGACCCGATGGTTCAGCTTTTTTATAACACTTTATACTATGGGTTTCAACATCCAAACCTTATAAAAACCTTTTTACACTAGGATTTGAACCTAAAGGTTTTACACCATAGACATAAGTTTTGTGCTAGACTTTGACATCCATCCTCCGAACCTTTTGAAAGGTTATGGCTTAATTTTTGTGCTAGGGAATTTGAGTCCATATGTTTAGAAAACTTAGGAATAGGACTTAAATTTGAATTTTGTCCCTAGGAGTAGATTTAGACTTTCGCAAAGTGTATTTTCCTTCGACACTTAGCACTAATATTTAGGACTTAAACTTAGGCCTTAGGATTTTAAATTAAGTCCTTTTTACCTTAGGATCTGTTTTGTCCATAAGGTTTACAAAAGCGGACTATAGACATTTTTTACCTTTACATAAAGACTTAGGACATGTTTTATTACATAAGTCTTTTTGACAAACTGGTTGTTTCTTTCGTAGGTCGATTTGACGATGTCTTTGATTGGTGCTTTGGAAATTTGCTTGAGTCGCATATGAAGTTGATGTCGATCAATGTCGCACATTTAAACTTCACAAATTTAATGATCATCTTGATCAATACCTGAATTATTACATAATCGATAATTACTAAATGCTGAATAACCATCTTGGTCGACTGAGTAATTTCGATACAATTTTAACAATTCTAAAATTGGATCACACCTCCCAACTAAAAGAACTTTTGGTTCTCCAAAAGTTTTATTACAATGCTTTTGAAAAACGAATTCAATTCTAAAACCTAGTTACAACTTTACTAAATCTAGATATTACAAAATCATTTAAGCGTAAGGCATGAATTCGGTCCAATTCCATTCAGTACTTGTTTGATCTCCAACAGGTGACTTGGGTTCTTCCTAGGCTGCTGGTGTCGGTACTGTTTCCTTTGGAAGCATTGGACAATTGTCATGAACATGCCCTGACAATTTTCAATTTTGACAAGTTGACAGTTGGCGAGGGTTCTTGCCCATCTTGTACCTGCAAAGAACTAGCTGCTTCGATACCACTTGATCTAAAAATGACCTGAGTTACTTAGCTCTATTTCAGAGATTGACTGTAGGGGAGTTTGCTGGATATGTCACCCTTAAAGAAAGGATGAGATCCAGAGGCGACCTAGCCCTCTACAGACTCTGTCTATAGAACTTTAAAATGATTAACACTCAGGTTATTAAAACGCGGAATTTTAACCAAGATCGTTTCTAGTCCTTGTACAACATGTGATTGGCAGTATTACTGAACAATTATTATGTGAATTAACTGTTTAGGCATGAAATAATCTATGTATGTTTAGATTGAATAATTTCACATCAATCACACAAGTCATACCATAAGACCAAGAAGTTTGTGACGGAGTTCGTCCCACCTGGACTACGTCTCCGGGTCTGCCTCAGAATTGTGCGTCCATTGTATTCTTTAAGCCGAGAGAAATATGCTACAAGGAATCATCAGTTTCACTACTGATGTTGCAGATATGGAACTTCCCTTGAATAGGCTAACTGATACAACTGTTTTCTTTCAACACACAAGAAAAGACATGGATGATTCGCACACTAAAACAAACTGAGGACTGAAGCTTTATGGACCTTCGACAACTTGGTGGCTAAAAGAGTTTTAGAGTGTCGAAGTTGAACTCGTCATCATCAATGTACTTCGATGCTATCTTTATGCAAGTAGGATGGCTTTGATCCTTCAATAAACCTACAATGACAAACTCTCTAGCAATTACATCATTTGTGTTCTTTAAGAGTGCCTTCTTCTTCTTGAAGTAGGGAAAACTCTCTTTAACCTCCTCTCATGAGGTCTCTCCTTCTTTGACTTCAAGGTATCTGAACTGAGTTTGGCATCATTAAAGTGGATCTCGTCGTCCATCAACGTACTTTGATGCTGAAACTTATGCAAGTGTAAAGAGCTTTTCCTCCTTCATGAAAACCTGCAATAAACCAAACTCCTACCACATTATGTGACATACAATATAAGGAATTTTTACTTGATCTTGAAGTTTGAACAAACTCCTTCTTTCACCACTATTTCTCTCTTGAGGTCTCTCTCAAAAACCTCTCAACACTCTTCTCTAAAAGTGCCCTCTCTTCTCTTTACAAAGAAACATGCTTTGCTTTATATAATAGGAGCTCATAAATTCAAGGCAAATAATGCTGTCTCAATCTTCAATAAACCAAATTAAGATTTTGGTTAAGATTACAAGGTCTTTGAATTTAACTTAATTCATGAACCTTCTTGATTAGGTTCTTAAGCTTCATGCTTAATCCACTTCGAAAGCTCACATATGAAAATCATGTTGGCTGGATGTTCGAATTGCTATTCTCCTTCTTTAGAAATTTGTTGGAGATTGTTTGGTGATGAGGGATTCGAATCCCAACATCATTCATGCACCTATGGATAACGATTCCATTACATAGTGCTGAAATAATTATTCCAAACCCAAAAATAAACTTTATCATAAAAATCTCCGCCTAACAGTTAGGCTAACTGTGCGGAGTTAGTGATCTCTGGAACCTGCATGTGAACAGTCCAGCGGCTTTCTATCCGGCGGTAGCTCCGACGGTTAAGGTCTTATCCTGACGCATTTTGGCATCTGTCACACGAAACCAACTGTCAGCTCTATTCACTTGACTACTTGACACGATTTTACAAACTTGTTACATAACTCCTACAACTCATAATCCACGCGGTCTTCACCTATTCTGGTCACAAGGCTGCGGCTTCCGACGCGGTTAAATAACGCTATCTGGATAACTCTGTGGGAGTTTTAATTATAATGTTTTTAAAAACAAACCCGAGCCTTCGTATATGCCCGAAGTCCAACCTTTGCAATACAATGCACTTTTGATAAGGTTTATGAAAACCCTTTGCGCCTAAAGTTTTTTAACACCATTACATCGAACCTTTAATAAAGGTTTTTGACATAAGTTTAATAAAACCCGACTTCTGAAACCCATTACTATAGGTTTATTTACATTTCATCAAACCTTTGATAAGGTTTATGCGCCATATGGTTTTTAGACCCGATGGTTCAGCTTTTTTATAACACTTTATACTATGGGTTTCGACATCCGAACCTTATAAAAACCTTTTTACACTAGGATTTGAACCTAAAGGTTTTACACCATAGACATAAGTTTTGTGCTATACTTTGACATCCATCCTCCGAACCTTTTGAAAGGTTTATGGCTTAATTTTTTTGCTAGGGACTTGAGTCCATAAGTTTAGAAAACTTAGGAATAGGACTTAAATTTGACTTTTTTCCCTAGGAGTGGATTTAGACTTTCACAAAGTGTATTTTCCTTCGACACTTAGCACTAATCTTTAGGACTTAAACTTAGGCCTTAGGATTTTAATTAAGTCCTTTTTACCTTAGGATCTGTTTTGTCCATAAGGTTTACAAAAGCGAACTATAGACATTTTTAACCTTTACATAAAGACTTAGGACAAGTTTTATTACATAAGTCTTTTTGACAAACTGGTTGTTTCTATTGCAGGTCGATTTGACGATGTCTTTGATTGGCGCTTTGGACATTTGCTTGAGTTACATCTGAAGTTGATGTCGATCGATGTCACACATTTAAAATTCACAAATTTAATGATCATCTTGATCAATACCTGCATTATTACATAATCGATAATTACCAAATGCCGAATAACCATCTTGGTCGACTGAGTAATTTCGATACAATTTTAACAATTCTAAAATTGGATAAAAAATCGTGAGTGATGTTATAACAAATTTATTAATGAACCATAATTGGAAAAATCATGCATAATAATCATTAATTTATTAAAATAAAGGAGAACAAGTAGTACTTATCCAAAAGAGCATAAATAATTAAGAAATGGAATTATATAATAAATTATGATAATAATGTGATAAAAGAACATTAAAAATGGATGAAATGGATGTTAAGAAGTGATAATAATAATACAAATTAGTGGCCCTACAGCTGCGTGAGCCCCTCTAGCCTAGCGCAACCTTTGTGCAGCACATGTTGCCTCTACGTCACTCTGAAGACCTCTATGTCACCCAGAAGGGTCTGTTTCACCCTCTGTGTGTAATCCGGATTTATGCAGGAACACAATAAAATACAGAAATAGACATAAACACAGAGATGTAGCAGAAACACCACTTCATTTTATTAAAATAAAATGAATGAAATATGATTACAAACATAATGGAAATAAACTAGCTAGGGTGCTAGTAGCATATCTCTGGGAAGAGATGTGGCGGATACAGACCTCTGCATTGTGTTATAATGAGGCTTGAGGGCCTATTTATTATTAAGAAACAATGGAGAACTCTAAATGTTCAAAAACCTAACCCTAGGAGATGAAGCGCCAAAGCTATGGGCCCCGTTTGGGTAAATTGGTGTTTCAACTTCCTAGGGACATGACTTTGGTATACGATCTCTGTTTGATGCGTATCATACCTCATTAGAAGGATCTATCCCAGTTTTCCCCAAAAACTTCGTTTAGGGCCTCAAAACGACTTAGGAAGTTCAAGACCCGAAAAACTGCTAAAAAATAGTAAGTTGTGATGCAACTTAAAAACTAAACGAACTAATGGTGGGGGTTCAAATGGAATAGGTGGGTGGCCACCAATATCCACCTGGAACATTAAGACCCCAAAGCGGCTCCAGGAGTGCAGGACTCGAAAACCTGCTAAAAATAGTAAGTTGTGCTGAATGTGAAAAGATGCAAGAATTGATGGTGTGGGTCCAAATGGAATAGGTGGGTGTCCACCGATATACACTTGGATCATTCCTCCCTCCTTAGGAAGCAATGTTCCCCATCGCATTGAGATCCTCCATGAGATGAGGAAAATTATGTTGAATTGGGTATTAGATTTGTCGAAGATGTCATGGACCTGCGGGCAGACATGCTGGATGCATTTAGTAATTTTGGTTTCTTTATAAGCATCAAATAGTAAATGTCTGGATTTTGTATGTGTAGTTGTAGGAGGTATGGAAACATCAGGCGGGGGTGTGTCGGGGGTCAGATCAATGGAGTGCTTGTCCTGACAGTGTAGAGGAACCTCTGTGAGTGAGGAGAAAATGTCCTCGTATTCCTCCATGACTTTGTCCATCTGCTGCAGCCATGCAGGGGAGCCCTTTTTCGAGGTTGTGGCCATAATATTATTCTTTCCATGTGGGTGAGTTGTAAGGAAAATAAATTTCCTGGTTTTGGAAACAATCTTACTACATTTTTTTGCAATAGTCAAAGAGATGACAGGAGGCGGTACTACCCTCGGTATTCTGTACAAGTTATTTCCCAAAGTAATAATAATAGCACGAGGCCTAGACTTATACACATCATGTCGCCTCCACAAGTATGGTTGGCCCAATAATACATCAGCTACATCAAGAGGAGAAAAATCACATAATACCTCATCTGTGAATGGCTTGATGCTGTACGGAAGGTGGCACTATTGGTGGATGCGGATATCTCTCCCTGGGTGAAGCCACCCGATGGTATACGACTGTCGGTGTGCTATAGTTGGTAGGCCGAGCCGCTTCATGACCTCTGCTGAAATGAGGTTCTTTTGGCTTCTGCTATCAACAAGGAATTGCAGTGGAGAACCCTTCACCCACATCTACGAATGGAAGATGCACTCCCCCTCCTCTGGATCCTCGGGATCCTCCCTCTGGATCTTGGTGGTGGAGACAATGGAAATGGGATCCACTTCAATGATTTGATTCCCTTTTTCATTGCCTTTTTCTGGTTCTGAATTAGGATTAGAAAATGCATCTGATTCGGGTGCCTTTAGTTCGGCCACCAACGACTATTTTGCCTGACACTCATTTGTGCTATGAGTGGGGTTGTTATGAAATTCACACCACTACCCCGTGTCCTTCTTTGGATTTGTGGTGTTGTTCTGAGTTGCCTCGCTTTGGCCCTTCCCCTTGTTCTGCGGTTCGGGGGCACCTTTCCTTGGTTTCCGATTCACAGATCCAAAGTCTCGCTTCTTCTGCTTAAATTTCTGCTCGATCTTGGCAGGGTAGCGATATGTCGTGCCAAGCGATGTAATTTCGAGGAACTCAATTTCCTCCTGAATGTGTTTGTGCAGACAGCTGCAATACTTGAGCACCAAATGTCTCTCTGAATCTTTGATACCCAACTTTGTGCGCAGGGTATGGAACAAATTCATTAGTTTGTGCACATCTTGATCCCTTTGCTGCCGCAACGTGGTCCATTGGATGTATTTGTCCTCATGGCTTCCCACAGGGTAATATTGTTCCTTGATGCCATCTCGAAACGAATTCAAAGTGGGTGTGGTTGAGAAAAAAGAGGGTTCCCCTTCATCCTCTTGCTCACAGTAGGTTTCCCACTAGTATTTGACATGGGGAGTGGCTTTCAGGAGTGCAAATAAAATATTTTTTCAGCCAGAGAAATCATGGAATGAGAAATACCCTTCCAACAAATTTAACCATCTATCTACGATGTCTGCATCTATCTGGCCTTCAAATACAGGAATGTCAACGTTTACCTATACCTTGAAGGGAGTGGCGCCTACAGAGTGGTTGTTGGATGCAGATTCTAAGAAAAGTTATCCATCATCACATTCCTTTGTTTCTCAAGGGCCTCCTTAAGCAATATTTTGATAGGATCTCCTACTCCCTCGTCTTTCTTTTCTTCCACCATGGGAGGTCGTCAGGGTTTGCGAGGCTGATCTTGCAAGGGTTCAACCAGATCGAGCCCTAACTCCTTATACCTTGACCACGTTGGGGACATGCAAAGAAAAACAAAGAAGAGCATACTGCTCTGATACCACTGATCTGGATTTATGCAAGAACGCAATAAAATACATAAATAGATATAAACACAGAGATGCAAGGGAAACAACACTTCATTTTATTAAAATCAAATGATTGAAATATGCTTACAGACATAATGGAAATAAAATAGCTAGGGTGCTATTTTATTTCCATAGCAAAAATAGTAAGTTGTGTTGAATGTGAAAAGATGCAAGAATTGATGGTGCAAGTCCAAATGGAATAGGTGGGTGGCCACCGATATCCACCTGGATCAGTGTGGGCTCTGCATTAGCTTTGCTGGGTTGCGGCCCTCCTGCTGGCTTTTGCACTGCCCTGGTACGACGTTGCCTCTCTGCTAATGTATTCTCGGCCTTAGATCAGATCATCCCTTGTCGATCTCTCCCCCTCACTGCACTACAAACTCACTTCAAATTCCTCAATAAACCCTGCCCTAGAAATTCGACTCAACTTCAGTGCTTCTGCAATGTGTGTGTATTCTCCAACTGACACCAAGCCCTTCCTTTATACTTTTCTAATTGGAAAACCAACGACCATGATCTAATCTCTAATCAACGACTCAGATTAAAAGAATGATTGATCCACGTCACTTATAACATTTCATCACATGTGTAAATTGATTGACTTTAATTTTTTAATTTCCTTAAGTTATACTTAGGGTCCCCATTAAAAAAATTAATTATTTGAATAACTATTACACTAGATGAAATTTCTCTAAACGCTTTCTGGGTCTTGGAGATATCGTGTGTTCCAACCCCTCCACAAATTTTCAGAGCTAAAGCACACCTGATGCTACCCCAAAATATCAACACTAACTTGGGAAAACTGGTTAATTAATAGTAATTAATTAAGATAGGTGAGAATTTGCTAGAAAATCACATAGATCAATTTGGGTATGATCTCAACTATTGATTAAGTTCAAATTTTAGCAGTTGGAGTCCCAACTAGAGATTATAAGAAGAGGTCAATGGGTAGATGGAAAAACACACATCACAGTGACTGAGAGCCAACAATGCGTGTTCCTTGGGCAGTTCGAGCTAGCCAGAAGAAGAGTTCGAGCCTCAGTGGGTATGCAGGGCTTGAAAGGGGAAAAGACAATGATCCAGAAGAAGATTTTCTAGTTCCAAAGAGGAAAGAGAGGAGGCCGAATTATTTCTCCTAGAAGCAGCGCAGGGCTTTTGCAGTTGCCTCAGTGGGCATTTCAATTTTGCTGGAGAGGAGGTCGTTTTAGTTTCCAGAGGTCGAGAGGATTTTTCCAGGAGGCGGGAGAGACACTTTCCTAATCAGTAGTAGGCAAGATGGCTTGATTAACATCAATTATGAGCTGAGCATGTGGAAGGTTACCCAAAGGTGATGCAGGGCTTGCGCAAAGGGTTTAGATGACTTGCTTTTTAATTGCCAGTTTGATTCGAGATTGTTTTGAAAGGAGGGTAAATTCCCTTAGGTGATTTTTCCAGTATTTATCTCAGATTGGATAGCCAGTTGGGCATCCAAATTTATTGTACTCATAATTCACTACTGCCTAAAAATAAAACCCTCAGTTGTTGCATCGGTTTTCCCACATTGGTTTTTTCCAAGGATATTCATCCAAAAATAACTTTGTCAAATTTTATGTGTGTGTGCTAGAATTTATTAGTTTCCATCATTTTTATTTCCGCAAAGTTTATTTTATTTGGTGAAGAGATTGAAGTGTGATTAATTCAATATTAATAAAAAAATTAATATATTTTTAATCAGTTAGGAGAATTAATTCTAGTTGCTGCATTTCAAGGAATTTTCATAGAGCTCACGCACATAAGCCTTTGACGATGATGCAAAGAACATGAAAGAGGGCTTATTATATTTATAATTTCAAAGTGATAGTGTTGCTTTGCTGCCAGCATGCCTGTTCAATGCTCCGATGGAGTCACTCAAGAAATCAGAAGCATTTCTTCGCTGCCAAAAGGCCTATTTAGTACCCCAACGAATTCACTCAAGAAATTACAAGCATTGTGTAACAACCCCAGGTTAAAAGTTCATGTAATAAAAGTTAATAAAGGATAAATAAGACAACAGTTAAGAGGCACTTATTCCAAGGTTAATATTTGGAAAAATATTCTAGTGGGCATCACTTGATATGTTTATGACTAAGGGAGTTTGACAAAGAAAATGGTTAAGGATTTGGAAAGGAAAAAGAGCATTTTTGGTATATTTATATAAATAATAGAAATTAGGAGATAAGGAAGGTGAAAGGTTAGAGGTTTCATGTGAGGAGGAAAATGAAGGAAAATAATGGAAAATTGAAGAAATTAGAGGCCTCATTAATAAAGAGACCTCAATACATCACTTGGTAGCCTTTTATCAATTCAATTTTGGAATTAGTCTCAGAGAAGTGAAGAGAACCAATAGGAGAAGGAAAGAAATCAAGCAAAGGAAGGATGGGAAAGCAAAGGGAAGCAAGGATCACACAAGGAAAAGTTGGATAAAGGAGTTTCAACATGAATACTTGTAGGTAACAGGTTGCATGTGTGATTTCCTAGATGGTTTTTACATGCATGGTATGTGCATGTTGGTATTTGGTTCTATTGTTGTCATTGGCATGGATTTTTCTGGGTTAGACAGTGGATTTTAGATTAGCCTTTCCATTTCTGAATAGCCATGGTGTGATGGGGTTGTGTTGAGCCTCAAGACTGTCTCTATTTTTTACATCTATCTCACCACTTTTCCTTCCTTTTTGACAAAATCCATAAGCTCAATCAGTGTTAATTCATACATTTTCAGTCTGAGAAGGTATTTGAATGATCTCTTTTATATATTTTAATGTTTCTTTTTATTTGAATAAATTTTGTATTTAGCTATAGAATTCATGCAATTCTGTAGCTAATATCTGTTTATGCAACTACCGACATTGTTTGACAGGATTTGAAGAAGAAATAGAGGATTGAAGCACATTTTTAGTTTGGAAATGATCCACCCATGGATTTTATCCTACTTACATGTCCAAAATCGAGAGGAATAACACCTAAAATCACGGTCAAAGGATTAGTCAAGCAGAGGACCGAGACAAGCAGGCGAGAAGTTGAAAGCTTCACGATTTTCTCTCCACATTGCAAATCGTGAAAGCTATGAAGACTGCAATTCTACTTAGAATTCAATTCCTAGTTTAATTAATATTTTTTAGGCGAGATCACCTCAAACAGTTAATTTGAATCTGTTATAAATACCAGGTTGTTTTAACTGGAGATAAGGTTGATTTTTTATTGTAATAATCTTACACATTAAAACTCTGTTTTTATCAATTCATGGGCATGTTCAGAATCACCGATGCGTAATTATTCACAAGTGAATTTAGAATCATTCTGTTGTGGAGGCCCCCTACACAAAAGCGGTTTAGTAGTTTAATCTTCTGTTGTTTCTTAGTTTAATTCTTCCGCTCTCTGCATAGTTAATTGCTGTGTTCGTATAATTGAATGCTCTTATCACTTTGATTTCTTAAAACATATTGATATCATAACTCTGTTAACCTTCACATTTCATGGAATGAAACCATTCTTGCATTCTTTTGCACAATAAATACATATTTCATCTTTAGTTTCATAGATCAGATAGGCATTCTAAGTTTCGCACAATAGGTAAATACTTTCTTTTCTTTACTCATTTAAATTAGTTTTTGGATTTACATAACACAATCATTTAGATTTAATACTGTTAGGTTTGATACTTCTATTTGTAGAACTTAGGTTAAAATACATGCTTTGTTTCATCATTGAACAAGATTAGAGTTAAATAGACACTTTGTTTTCATAGGATTAAATTAGAGAGATATTTCACTTGGTAGATAGAAGAAAGTTGTGATATATATATATATATAGACTTAGATATAGAGGATAAAACTTTTGATCAAATTAAGAGATGATTTAATTAGATGTTTTTTCCTTTTTAATTAAATAGGTTTAGAAGTAATTTAGATAGATGTTTTAGAGATAACCTCATTATAGTATCCGGCATAGAATAATCTAACATAGTTGAGATTTATCACTTAGATTGACTTCTTTTTATGCAATATAAATTTATCATAAAAACAAAATTTATTTCTTAGATAAACATTTCCTTTTCTTCCTTCTTAGGTTTATTTTTCAAGCATTAAAATTCTTCTCTAGGTGTAGTTACTTTCTTGCTTTTAATTTCATTTATATAAAATCTCTAAAAAATACAAAAAGATCGAAGTTTCTTCTCGTTTCTAGTTTTCTTGAAATCAATTGTTCATTTTTAAAGCCAAAAGTAGAATTATTATTATAAAATTTATTAATTAAGTTTAAATTTTGATTTCATAGTTCAGTTATTAGTTTCTCCATTTCATTTAGACATTCAGGATAAAACACAAAATCCTAAAAACAACATATAAAACTAACACAATGAATTGAGAAAGAAAGGCTTCTAGCATATATAGTGCACCCTGTTGGATGGATAAGTCGTTCTTGCGAACAAGACATACCTCCCAAGTGTCCTACGGACAACTAGCAACAAACAGACAAATAAAAACTATTTTCTCTAGACAATATTCGATTCATTAATTAGTTACAATACGAGTTTTGAAAACCTACCTGTAGTCCAGCGCTATTTGTAATGATCTTCTTTCCAGTTGCTTAAAAGAGTCATCTTCAAAGATTTGCAATCACAAACATGGAAAAAATCAATAGCACCTGCATAGTATAAACTAATTCACGAATCATATATCTATCAAGATGATCAAGGAATTCAAGAAATAAGCTAATTAATTAAATAACTCATTGATAAAACATGATAAACAAGCTACTTAATTAAAGAACTCATTGAGAAAACAGGATTCATTCGTATTATCTTTGATGAAGAAAGAGCCTTACAACAGTGTCCGCCTTGGTGTCGTACAGGCCTTCCTGGGGTTCAAAACAGGTGTTTCCTTTACTCTGTCAAGCTTTGCACTCTCTCAGCTAAAATGCACATGGGTGTGTAATCATTCCCACATAATGATCAGTTAAGAGAGTCTGAGTTTCTACAGCATTTCTCCTCAGAATTCTCAAAGTCTAACTCCAATCTCGCGCCTTCGCATTTTGAAACTGAACCAAAGCTTCAATTTATAGGAGAAGGAAATTGGTTACAGCTCCAAAATGGAAGGGATAGAGTCCCCTTGTCAAGGGATTAAGTTCCAAAATCCAAGGACTAGGCTCCTTTAATGAAGGAATGAATGTTTATGATAATGGAGGGAGTGAAGCTTCAACCAGATAACGCCTTCTAGAAGCTTCCAGCTGGGAGAATATTCGACCAGCTGGGATTCTAGAACTTACTTTTTCACTCATTTTACATTTTACAGGGGTCCGCAGTTTTAATGAAGAAAACGTGCGGTCGGCTCCACAATTTCTAGAGCAAAAGAGTGTGGTGTCGCAGGTAAGACTAAGGAAAAGTGTGGTACAAGCATTTTTATGATTTTATGAGCTTTTCTCCAAATCCAAGACTTGGTTTAGGAACTTTGGGGTTTTTGACTTCTAAGGGAGCATGATATAGGTGTTGATAGATCCATATGAATAGCTAAATGTCATGGTGACAAATTTTAGTGTAACACACCCGCACTTTATAAGATTACTAACTCCGATCAATAATTTATGATAGAAATTTAAGACATTAAATTGACTAAACATTTTTGTGTTGTTGCGAGGGAAGTTTAATTAGGAGCCTTTTCTCTTAAATATAAAAAAAAATGGCATGCATAGAGAAAAAGATTCCAAGGGTAAATTTGTAGCTAGAGGTAGAAGTTTTATTCCAAAAACACCACTCACTCCATCAATACCTCGTAGTGCCACACTACCATCTCAAACTTGTATTCCATTCATAGAAGTAAGACATAGATTTCCTGAATTCTTAAAATCAGAAATTCAGCCTAGAGACTCTCCAACTTCATCAACTGAAGCAGCTCTAGAATAAGAAGACCCTAGATCTCCAACTGAAGGAGTAATACTTTTAACCTCTGTAGGAGAAAAAATCTTAGCTCAAGAGAGCAAGAAATCCCTAGTGAGTAGGAGGGAGAAATATTCTTCGATATACCATTGATAGAGGAACCAAAAGAGGAACAAATAACTCCAAAAATAGAACCATATATTAGTTCTGAGGAATATACAATGGCTAGAGAAGGATAAGGAGAAGGAGAAGTACACAATTTGAATGGAGAAGCCTTAAGACTAGGAGGAGGTATACCGAGGATTGGAGGATATAGAAGAGGTGAAGGGAATAAAGGTGGACGAGATGGAGGATGTGGAAGAGGAAGAGGTGAAAAAAATAGAGAATACCTTGTTGGATTTCCTATGTTATATGAGGATACAACTGTCACAATGAAAAATATCTCACCCTCAATCCTTCCCAATTTTCATGGATTAAGGAGTGAAGACCCTGAAACATTTCTATTTGAATTTGAGGTTTTATGTAGATCATATGAGTACATACAAGATTCTCAAAAATTGAAATTGTTTCCTGCAACAATCAAGGATGCAGCATTAAAATGGTTCATGGGCTTAATAACGCATTCTATTAGGATATGGGAGGAAATGAAAGTGCATTCTTACAAAAATACAAGGATTACTACACACCTCATAATTGGAAATATGAATTTTTTAAGTTGATGCAAAGAGAGGATGAAAACTTATATAACCTAATTGAAAGATTTAGTTACAATCTAAAAAGATCTAAGATGGAAAATTTGGATGAAGATACTTTAAAATATCTCCTTTTGAAATCCATTAGAGATGAATGGATATATATTCTTAATATTATGGGAAAGGGAGACATCTCTAAACTATCATTACCTAATATCTCTGAATTATGCATACATCTTTCAAGAGGAAAATCAAGAGTTGGGAGAAGTACAAGATATATCGTTCTCTCTAGAGTGAATAAATCTACAACTGGAACAATAAGTAGGGAAGAAATATGAAATTTGCTGGATGAATTTAAAACCGATATTCTAGGGAGTCTTATTGAACAAATAGACACCTTAAAATTAAAAAACAAGCAAAGAGCTGAAAGTGATGCCTTATCTATCTTTTTTCCTAAATGCATAAAGAAATATGCCTTAAGAGAATGTCCTCTTGATTTAAAAATCATAGAGGCCTGTGTCATTTGCATAGAAAATCATGAAAATCATGCACCATCCAAGAGAAAATAGCCCCACATCTAGTAGAAGAGGAAATAAATGTAGGGTGCATGGAGCATTTTTGAAGGATGAAGGAGGAGGCTTTGGGCTTCCCAAGTACGTTGTGTGCTCAAGGGAAGGAGTGCGCTCAAAGGAAGACTTAGTTTCTCAAAGGGTACAGTTCAGAACAAGGAAGGGGAAAGGGATTAAGGAATGCGATTTTTTCTCTTGGATGGTGCATGATGCACTTCTGAACAATAAAGGATTCTCAATCGAGGCTTAAGAGTGTGCTCATGCACTTCTTGCCTCAATGGTTTCACTTTGAAACCAAAAAATTGTCTTAAGTATCAAATATAGAGACATGGGTGAACATGATGAGTTCAAACATAAAACCATGTGTGACACACACGAGCTCATCGAGAAAACTTAGAAAAGTTTGAACAAGGATAAGTATGCATCAAAATTCCACTTCACATACACTCCCCAAGTAAAACAAATGAAGTGTGTGTGACTGCGACCAAAAGTGTCGTTTAAAAAAAACAAATATGTGACGACCATGAAATGCACTAAATATGTTCTAATCAATACGATGACACTTGAGAACACTCTAGAACACTTGAAACATATAGAATGACATGGAATGACACTTGAGGACCAAGGCGACACTAGATACGAAGATGAAGTAAACTCCAAAATTTGAATGTTGTGAAATTTTTGGAGGGTGTTGTAGTAGCGACAACACTTGGCAACACACTAGGAGAGCTTCAATTTCTTTGTATAGGAATAAATTTTTAGTTAAAGGGTCGTACCTTCAGTAAGTCTTGATTCACCAACTATATTGCCTTAATTTTCCCTTTCGACCCAGTTATATACCTAGTACCTCACTTTCTTCTACTTGGTTCAACACGCAAAAGATATGCCACATCACAATTGTTTGAATAAAGGAAAGGGTAATGTGCACAACGAGTTTATGATATTCAGAGTATGAGTTTTCATCTCTAGTGTTTCTCTGCTACCAACAAGCTTGGATATTACCTTAACAGAGTCACTTCGGGAGCACAAGCGTTGCTTCGCTACTATCAGGCCTGTACAGTGCCCCGACAAAGTCGCTTGCTTCACCTCCCTATGCATGAAGCCTTTCTCTTCTTTTGTCCTTTATTTATTTATTTAATATGATTGTGTATCAACACTTATTATTTTCAACGGGTGGAAGAGGGATTCTGACTTTTTAAGAGAAGAGGAGGTTTCCCTTTCAAATAATTATCTTAGAACCTCTAATATTGCTTTGTTCGCTTTATATTTTCCCCTTATCATTTATCTACTAGATTGGATAAGAGTTAACATACAAGTATATTTATACCAAGTTGAGTAGTCTAGATACTAACATAGGCGCAAATATAATAGGTCCCCTCAAGGTTATCCTTTTGGACGTATCATGTTTTCCATCTAGACTTAGCCCAAACTATGGAATTTTCCCAAACAAAGAAGGAGAAAAAACAGAAATCCAAGCATTGTGGTTGTCACACTTCTCTTTTATTCCACCACAAAGTCATTTTGAGCCATGCACCTTTACACAAGGTCTTATTTATGTATAATGACTGATAAAAATGAAAATACAAGACATGACTAACATACAACACATACGACCAACACATATGAAAAGAAAATAAAATGACACATTGAAGCACAACTTGTAGCTGCTATTTAAAATAATGTTTCAGATATCGGCCATTTATGGGAAGGGGTTCAATCCTCCCGTTTAAGGATTTCAACTTGAATGTATTATGATATAGCTTCTCTTCGATGGTGAATGGGACAACCCACTAAGGTTGGAACTTCGGGCGTTTACATTTTTCTTTGTGGGGTTTATCCCACTTCAATACTAGGTCAACCACATTAAAAATATTTTCCCTTGCGGATTTATTATCAAACCAACACTTAACACAGTTTTGGTGAATGAAAAATCTCACTTTGGTTTTGAGACTTTCTTCATCAAGTTTGAGTAAAGTGTCTATACTTCTCTGAACGAGAAGGCAAGATTTTCCCTAGGACTCTTGAGAGAGTTTCAAGGTTGGGAGATATGGGTTCAACAGAAAAATAACTTCTTCACAATTACCCAAAAAGTACGACGAGGTCTTAAGGGGAGGCTTAGGAGTATGTTTTAATACAATTCCATTTTCTAATGTGAATTCATAAAATTTCAATGATGAAAAATAAGTCACATTATTAAAGAAAAGTGATGTTGGAATGCCAAACCTAGTTATAATGTGTTGTCATAAAAAGTGGATGACTTCCTAGTCATTTACTAGTCTGTAATGTCCCAAAATTTTGTGGGACATTAAAGAATTTTGTTTTTGATTTAGGAGAAGAATAAAAAGGTAGGAAAACCAATTGATAATAAAAATCTGAATAAGGAACCCTTGTAATGTGAAAAGGGGTCAATAAAGAGCTGGATTTCACACCCATGTGTGAAAAGAGACAATTTGCAGGTGGATAATTCTAGAAGAAGCCAAGTGATTGCGCAGATAGAGAAAATAAGATTCCCTTGGTGTGTCAGCACAGTTTGCATGAGGAGGAGATCATTCTAGAGAGGAAACCCTAAGTTGTGGGGCCCATGGAAAAGCACCTTTCACTTGTTTAAAAGAAGAACGAAGCAACCGTTCTGATTCATGCTTTTGATTATCATTTTTCTTGTCTTCTCAGACAAGAGCATTCTCCAGCTGTTTAACTGAGATGCAGTGCTGGTAGCACTGGGTGTTCCCTGGTGGGAATCCCATATCTTCCATTGAGTAGCTCTTGGAAGAGCTTGTTCTTCATTTTTCCCATATTCTATATTGAGGCCAAAGCATTCCATTCATCTCTAGCGCAGTCTCCATTGGTGGTTGAGTTGTGTTGCTGGGTGTTGCAGGGGAGGGTTTCTCAACAACACTTCCGACATTGTATTTCAGAGGAGGGAGTCTCCATTCCTTTGGGATATCAGTGGAGGGAGTTCTGATCTTCATTCCATCATCTTTGGCATCAGGCCAATCATTCTCCATCAGCAGAAGAGCATCCCTCTTACTTGACTACGCAGTTCATAGAGAGAATTTGCAGTGAGGGTTGCAGTATTTCAGGGGGTGATGAGATCTTCTACGAAAGGATAAGCCTTTCATCTAGAAGATCGAATAAAGGAGTTGTTTCAGAAAAGGAATCAAATTTGACAATCTCCTTTGATTTCCAATTTCTAGTGAGCTGCAATAGCTACCCAGCAACTCCGACATTTTGGTAAAAATGCCATTTTGTCTAGTTTTCATCCAATCCCCTTAAGGGATTGTTGTATTGTATTTTTAGGGTTTGAAGCCTTGTTCCCATTTCTTTATTTGAGCTACATTGCTGTATCATTCATGTTCATGTATTTACTGCTGCATTACCTCCATAGAATGCGCAGTATTATTTGAGAATAAGATTATGCAAGTAGTGTTTTCTCCATTTCTATGCACATGTCTCATTGAGGCATATTTACTTGTTTTGAGTAAGATATTCCTTAAGAGTTTGTCTAAGTTTTCTGCTGCATATGTATTTGAAGGCTGACTTCATCTTCTTATGATATGGCTCATTAGAAATAATGCAGTCATTTCCTTTGTTGAGCAAAGTGTTGTTGCAACCCTGATAGCGGGGTCATCCATAGTCCCATTTTGCTCAACCTTTTAACAAAGTTGTGTGTACAATTGCATTCAAAATTTCATGCCCAACCGATTCCACCGATTTTCAAACTCACACATTCTTTCTTCCTGACCTGGAAATTTTAAATAAACAAATCTAGGTCATTTTAATATCTCAATTCAGAGAATTGACATATTAATTCAACATTTCTTCTATACCTGTAACTCAATAATCCATCTTCACATGACTCCATGCAACTAACACTAGGCGTATGTGTGTTAAGTTTCCCTTCCGCTGGTTATTAAATCCAAGATATTAATCGGCCGAAAAAATCCACACAGTACGTGTAACCCTCAACCATAGGCTTATGGCCTTACCACGGCTTTAACAAGAATCTAGGCGCCACCATCTATAATTAATCTTTGTCCACATACCTTATTAACCCGCAAACCTTCACATACGTATGCATGGGCCCAGCGCTAACGGCCTTCTCCATCCAACGGCTGTTATCACGTCGCGTCGCTTCGCCTGATCGGACGGATATCACATGGCGTAGAAGCACGAACAATAACGCGTGATGGTGTGCAGTGGAAGCGGTTTTCCCCGACCGCTTGAGGCCACGTGGCCGACAGCTAATGGAATCGCTCCCGATTTCTCAAATACCACTCACCGTGTAAAGGTGGTGCAATGAAAACCATAAACCGCCTTCACTGTTAATCTCGGTCACGGTTCCGCTTCTTCGACACGCCAGGTTCCGCTCTACTCCGTTGCGCTCAGGTTCCGCCCGTTCTATTCAAATTAACGTAGTTCTTCTGCGTTGTCACTAATGCGTCTTCGCTCCTCGTTATATAGTGCTCGTCTGATGAACACCACTATCGCTTATGCATGGCTTAAATCCATGCCTCTATTCGTGGCATATACTCACGACTATATCACTCCACTGTTGACCAGTTCGAGACACAGTGTCGACAGTATTTACATCGATCCCTCCAATCATATACAGAGAGAAATTAACCCCAAATTACAGAGTACATTTTTACACATTATCATACACTCTCCTTTCTGAATACATAGGCAGACTCTTAGCTAGATTTATAGAGTCCTGCTCCTACAAGAAATTAAGGCAATTCACGCGGAATTTCACCAATAAATGCACAACTATGAAGGTACTCTCCCCACAGAGTTAAACAAGAAATGCACAATTACACTGAGATAATTTCCTCATACAATTCGACCAAGAAGACATAAAATCACACATGGAACTTATAAACAATTCTTCATAAACAGATATATATACATACAGGCGATCAATCTCAAAAACAAATTCTTACAATTTCATGACAGGCCAGATATTCAATTTAGTGGCCATTATCCTCCTATTCTATTGCTAAAGAGGTTCTCTACCTCTAACTCTCTCCCTCTCTCTGATTCTCTCTTTTCTTTCTAACCTCTTCAGGATTACATTTATACCACAAGGATGACCTGAATCGATTCAGGTCTCCAAACAATTCAGCAACTCTTAGCATTCCCAATTCCTAAATTAGACTCAATAATTTAACTGACCCTAACTGGCTCTTCGTATTCCTATCTTAACCAATTTCTCATGTTCTCAAAATGACTTGAGAAAAATTACATTTCCCTACCAAATTTATTCAAAATATTAATATTTACAAGAGATAATAGAAGAACGTGGGACTCCCTATATATACTTATGTACATAGTAACTTTTGAGCTTAACGCCCCTGCATCAGACTCCCAAGCTTCAAATTGTTCATGATCTCCTGATCATGTGCTCTTCGTCTCTGCCTCCAGGATCCCATACTTGGTTTTGCTGCTGCCCATCAGCTTCATCATCCTTCAACTGATCTTCTCCAGGCTTCCAGACTTTGTTCTGTAAGTCACCTCCAGCTATACTTTCACTATCTACTTTTGTCCTCCCTGTACAAAGATCCTTTTGTTTCCTTGCTGCTGTCTGCTGCTTCGGAGGCACCCTTACCATTAGTCTTCTGATGTATTCAATCTCCATGTCCAGCTTATCCTCTAGCTGGAAATTATCTTGCCCTCTACTGCTGCTTTCAATCTCTATCGCTGCCAATATTGTTGCTCTTGCAGTCTCACATGATATTAACATGTTTACTACTCCTGCAAGTGTAATCCCCCATGTTGCATCTGCTGCCACCGTGGGTGTTGCTGCCTCCCCTTCCTGTCCCTATGCAACACTTTTCTTTTGTTCATCATCTGCAAATTCATTCTCAGAAAACAATCCACTATTTAAATTCCTACCAGCAGTGACATACTCCTCCAGTATACTAGTAAACTGAATTTGATTCTGCAAGCCAGTATCTACTCCTCTCTTCTTCACAGCTTCAGGCATCCTTACTCCAGGGTTTGCAATCCCTTTCTCTTCTTCAAATGCTCCCAGCTTACAACTCAGCCAATTCTCCTATGTTTGTTTTACATCTTCAACATGCTGGAAGTTAGACTCATCATTTTCTTCTTCTTTGTGGGAAATCTTCAGCAATTGCCTCTCATCCTCTTGATGGATTCTGGAAATCCAATCAAGTTCTCGGAGCTTTTCTTTCTCATATTCTGTCAGCATGGAATGCTGATTCCTCCTCACTTCAGCAGCTTTTAAATTTTCTCTCCAGTCTGCTCTTGGCCCATCAGTCTAGCCAATCCTTCTCTGTTAATGACAGTGACAAATATCTGCATATGAGACATGGTTGTCTCATCCTCCTTCAACAACAATTTTTATTCTCTCAAGACAATTTCAAAGGATGAATTGTCTTCTGCATCACCTATACACATAAACAAACTATCAATGTTAAAACCATGAGACCCAATGATCTCAATTGATGACCTAGTCACCAATTCTTCTCCCGGCATTTCTAAGTCTTGTTCAAGGCCCATAAAATATTCATCATCTTTTTCTTCAGATGCCAGAGTCCTCTCTACTGCTCTAATCATCATGCCCAGATGCTGATCCTTCACTATGTTTTCAGCCAACATAGTTTCCTTCTCATTCACCTCTCTGACAACTTTCAACTGCTGTTATTCCTCTTTCTCTGCATGATTAACACATGGATCATCAGCAGTAAAGTTTCAATGCTTCAATGCCTTCTTTTCTTCTGAAAACACATCCGTATTTTGTGCAGAACTCCTTTCCAAACCTTCTGTCAACACCTCAGCATGCTGATCTGCATCCTTCATGAGACTGTCAACTAGCCTCACTTTTCTTCCATCATCTGCTTCATGAACTCCATCCATGAAGATCTTCCTGCCTTGTTTTTCCAGTAACTTATCCAGTGCATAGGTCCTCTGCTCCTCCAATTCTCTTCTCTGAAAATCCAACCTCCTATATAACTCAACAAATTCCATAGGAGTAGATTTCGGGAACCTTACACAACCTTTTATGCCTCTGCTTATTCTTGAACAATCCTCTGTTGGCCCTTCTCTCTCAGCTTCAACATTCTGTTGAATACCTTCATTTGACCCTTCTGTCTTCATCTCTCCCTGAGATCTCACTATCTCAGCATTGATCTGAACATATTTCAGAGTCAATGTCTTCTTCTCACCAACAAACTCTGAAGCTTGTTCATCTTCCAGTGGTGTACTTGCAAACACACACAACTTTTTAGTTTTCAAATCATAAGACTTTTCAGTCTTGGCTGCTTCCTCAAGCACTTCTTCTTGAACAGGTCTGCACATGGAATCTTCAATTTCCCTCTTTACTTCAAGAACTCTGGGTTCTTCTTCCTTTGTGGAGTCTGTCATCACTTCACATTTGTTAGACTCAAGAACACAAGCCCCTACATCATCTAGAATTGTCCAATAACTCAGGAATTACTCAATTATTTCCTCCTCAGCAAGACAAGATTCTTGCTGCCTCAAGTCTTCACTATGTCTCACAAGATCTCCTGCAGGTCTCCACTCTTCATCTGTGCTCTGTTCTACTTCACAAGCAGAAATTTCTTCTTTCAACTCAGCTGCTCTGAGTTCTTCTCTCAACAAGGCAATCTTATTTTGCCTCAACCTCATCTGTAATGGTTGCCATTTCACATTCTTCCTCATGAGCCAACCAACTCTCTGGCTTTCTTCTATCCTCAGTTTCAATTTGTTGAACTCTTCCCTGATCTCAGCTAATTATTTCTGCCATTCTTCATCTGTGGATTTCTTCTTCATGCCATTTGCTTTGGCATCTTCACTCACTCTTCTGCTGTGGCTTCTCCCAGAACCTCTGCAATCTCGGCAGTCTCTGCTATGGCTCTCAGTAGCCATTTTCTTCTCTAGGAGTTCTTCACTCACAAGTTTCACTAAGCCTCTGCAACAACAAGCTCTCTTGCTGCAACTTACCTCACCAAGCTTCTCTCCTGAGCTCCGGCTTTTGGCAAGAACTGGTCCCCTCTCTTTGGAACCTTCTAGGCTTCACTCTGCAACTTTCTCAAGAACACCTCTTTTATTCTGTCATCCAACCTCTATTGGGAATCTTCCAGGTTCTGCCACACTTTTCTTCTTCACTCAAAGTCCCTTGTTTGACTCTTCTACCATTGCTCTCAAAGCTGTGATCTAATTTTGCTGAGATAGCTTCAATTGTCTACACTCTGACTTCTGCAAACTATCCTTCAACCAGAGTTAAACGCTGCACATATTCTCTTGAGAAAACTGCAATTGTCCTCCTTATCCAGCCTTCAGCTGAATACCAGGCTCACTACCTTCACTATCAAACTCTGTCTTCAATTTTCCGCAACCATAATTATGCAATTACAAATTCAATCAGATTAAAGTTAATTACCTGCAAGATCATGATCCTGTCCTCCACTCACTCTGCAAATCCTGTTCACTATGATTCTATGTATTTTGCTGCCTGATCTTCCTTCTTCAAATCTGTAGTCTTCAAAACACTTGTCCTCCAACTGGATTCTGCAATTCTGCAATCACCTTTTGTAGGCTGCAATCTCATCAGTTTCCACAAGTCTGGTTTCCTTGCATTCACCAAACTTGGAATTTTCAAAAATAGCTACTCATGAAGCTCTAATACCACTTGATAGCGGGGTCATCCACAGTCCCATTTTTCTCAACCTTTTAACAAAGCTGCGTGTACAATTGCATTCAAAATTTCATGCCCAATCGATTCCACTGATTTGCAAACTCACACATTCTTTCTTCCTGACCTGGCAATTTTAAATAAACAAATCTGGGTCATTTTAATATCTCAATTCAGAGAATTGAGATATTAATTCAACATTTCTTCTATAGCTGTAACTCAATAATCCATCTTCACATGACTCCATGCAACTAACACTAGGCGTATGTGTGTTAAGTTTCCCTTCCGCTGGTTATTAAATCCAAGGTATTGATCGGCCGAAAACATCCGCACAATACGTGTAACCCTCAACCATAGGCTTATGGCCTTACCACGGCTTTAACAAGAATCTAGGCACCACCATCTACAATTAATCATTGTCCACATACCTTATTAACCCGCAAACCTTCACATACGTATGCATGGGCCCAACGCTAACGTCCTTCTCCATCCAACGGCTGTTATCACGTCGCGCCGCTTCGTCTGATCGGACGGATATCGCACAGCGTAGAAGCATGAAAAATAATGCGCGATGTCACGCAGTGGAAGCGGTTTTCCCCGACCGCTTGAGGCCACGTGGCAGACAGCTAATGGAATCGCTCTCGATTCCTCAAATACCGCTCACTGTGTAAAGGTGGTGCGATGAAAACCAAAAACTGCCTTCACTGTTCATCTCGGTCACGGTTCTGCTTCTTTGACACGCCAAGTTCCGCTCTACTCTGTTGCGCTGAGGTTCTGCCCGTTCTGTTCAAATTAACGTAGTTCTTCCGTGTTGTCACTAATGCGCCTTCGCTCCTCGTTATACAGTGCTCGTCCGATGAACACCACTATCGCTTATGCGTGGCTTAAAGCCATGCCTCTGTTCATGGCATATACTCACGACTATATCACTCCACTATCGACCAGTTCGAGACACAGTGTCGAAAGTATTTACATCGATCCCTCCAATCATATACAGAGCGCAATTAACCCCAAATTACAGAGTACATTTTTACACATTATCATACACTCTCCTTTCTGAATACATAGGCAGAATCTTAGCTAGATTTATAGAGTCCTGCTCCAACAAGAAATTAAGGCAATTCACGCAGAATTTCACCAATAAATGCACAACTACGAAGGTACTCTCCCCACAGAGTTAAAAAAGAAATGCACAGTTACACTGAGATAATTTCCTCATACGATTCGACCAAGAAGACATAAAATCACACATGGAACTTATAAACAATTCTTCATAAATATACATATATACATACAGGCGATCAATCTCAAAAACAAATTCTTACAATTTCATGACAGGCCAGATATTCAGTTTAGTGGCCATTATCCTCCTATTCTGTTGCTGAAGAGGTTCTCTACCTCTAACTCTCTCCCTCTCTCCGATTCTCTCTTTTATTTCTAACCTCTTCAGGATTACATTTATACCACAAGGATGACCTGAATTGATTCGGGTCTCCAAACAGTTCAAAAACTCTTAGCATTCCCAATTCCTAAATTAGACTCAATAATTGAACTGACCCTAACTGACTCTTCGTATTCCTATCTTAACCAATTTCTCATGTTCTCAAAATGACTTGAGAACAATTACAATTCCATACCAAATTTATTCAAAATATTAATATTTACAAGAGATAATAAAAGAACGTGTGACTCCCTATGTCTACTTATGTACATAATAACTTTTGAGCCTAATGCCCCTGCATCAAGCCCTCTTCATTGGGCCTTTTTATGAAGATACAGGTGAAGGAGGCTTGTCTCAAGCTCCTAGAAGGATTTTTTTTTAGTCCACTTCAGGATTTCAGCTTCAGAAAGATATATTTAAAAGATCCTAGACCAAGGATCAAATCCTGCTGCCTCCACTTATGGAAAATGCGTTTTCCAAGCTTGGATTGATAGCCATTCCTACTAGGGAATTTCACATATCTATAGACAGAGTCTGCAAAGGGCTAGAAAGCCTTCGAAACTCACCCTCCTTTATAAGGTGACATATCTGGTAAATGCCCCCGCAGTCCATCTCTAGCACAGACTTGTGATATTTCTGAAAAAGGAACATCACAGTGGTATCAGAGCATCTTTCTTGGCTCAGCCTGTGGCCTTCAAGCCCAAGAAAGAGAACAAAAGATGAAGAGGATGAGATTGATCTCATCCATTTTTGAGAAGAAGAAGAACCTCCCCAAGGAGTAAAATAAAACAGAAAAGGAAGACCCCTGCACTTCCTATTCTCATCTAGGAAGAAATAAAGAGTTGAGCAGGAGAGAGACTCCATCTCTTGGAAGAAAGGAGGATAAAATACTCACAAGTCTTCTTCCCATATATATGCAAGGAACACATGAAGATTTCAGAAAGGGTAGGAGGAAGATTGATGGAGAATCTCAGAGAGGGTTCGAAACTGAAGGAAGCCCTAGATTTGCACATGGTGAGGGTAAGCATGCAGCCACACACCATGATGAACAACACAGTCAAAGGCCCAAAATTCCTATGAGGAGGATGAAAGAAGGAGGGAAGGTGACTAAGGAGGAAAACCTTAGTGATTTATTGAAGGTATATGAGTCTCACACTCATGGATTCAGAAATCAGCCCACTTTTTCTGAGTTTTGCAAGAGCAGGGTGAAGGGGAAGGAGCAACAAGATAGATTTCATCTGTCTACTTTTGGAGGTTCACCTTCAAATTCAGCCACAGATTGGGTGGAAGAGCCAAACACCTTCCAACAGCAGCACCAAATTTCAGAAGAAGAAATCATCAAAGTTGCAGCGCTGCATTTGAGAGGTAAGGCTCATGCATGGTGGGAACTTGACTCCATTTTTTTTGAGAATGATAAAGCCTCATCTTATGTGGATTTCACTAAGTCATTGGTGAAAGGATTTGATCAGAACATTCTTGGAACTCATGAGATGGAGTTAAACCAAGGGACTCATACAAAACCCTTGCATAGAAATGCATAACCACCTCAAGAAACCATTGGAGGGGCTGAAAACTTGCATCAAGCCTTGTTAGAGGCCAAACTTTCATCCCACACCTTTGAGCAACAAACCAGAGAGCTCTCTTTTCCAAAGGTGGATCAGATTATTGGGATGTTGCCCAACTTTATTGAAGAAACAAAGGGCAACAATGCTGCCAGATCTAGAGATCATCTAGTGCCTCATGTAGAGGAAGAATGAGATTTTTCTCCAAATAGAGGGATTCTTGTGTCTTTGCAAGAAGGTCCCCAGGATCTCATGCATGGAGATCAAGGCACACTTAATGATTCACATGTGCCATGGAAGATGAGGTGTAAAACCATGAATATTTAGGAAGAATATAGAGGAGAGACCCAATACCATGTGATTCGGAGGGCCCATATCTATCTATTTTTGGAGGTCATTACACCTAGGAAGGTGATTGAGCTGCGTAGGGGAAGCATGGACAACATTTCATGCATGTATACAGTCATCTTCAAATGAGAATGTCTCATGGAGTGGAGACATCACACCAAGGAGGCCACTGGTTCATATGAGGAGGAGAGATTCTTCAAGCACTGAGGCATCAACCAGCAGTGTGGAGGCCTTGGGACAACTTGTTGCAGCGCTAGGGGTTTTGGGTAAAACCAAAGCAGAGGTGGCATCCCCTCACTATCACTCTTACCCACTCTCCTTTCAATACTTGCGCCGTGGCAGGAGAAGCAAGGGAGGGGCAACAACCTTCCCACTTGTACAGTTGGCATGGGAGCAGTATATTCACACCACTCTTTGGAAGAGTGGGCACAATCACTTCTTTTCCTTGGAAGGAAGATGAGGGATTCATCTATGAGTTGCTCCCTTTGCTTGAGCAGAAAACATGGTAAGAAAATTGTTCATTTATATAATTTACATGTTTATTACTTAACCATGTATAAGAAGGATGATGCTCCAAGGAGGAGCATTCCTTGTCAAAGGCTCTTTGGTCTACTTGGGGCCAAGAGCATAGTTGATGGTCATCCCCTTGATGGACTTGGGGGAGATTTGTATTTTGGAGGACATGCTCACCATGCATCATACATCACTCATTTTCTTCAGATACATGAGGAGAATGTAGCAGCAAACCGGTGGTTGTGGAACCACATATTTTATAATTCTCTATTGCAGTTTATGCTCAAACTGTGCTGGTTGCATGAGAAGGATCAATGTCTCACTCACTTGATCTATATGGCAGCCAGCATGACTTCTACTTTGGCTCTCTATGCTGCTATAGATCACACTATTGTTGGGAGCATGATTGGAAGAAGGGCATACAGGATGAATGTGTCCTTTGGGGGGAAGATCCCCATTCTTTTTGCAAGACATGCTCTAAGGGGAGCATGAGAGATGGTGTGGCCACCATATTCTAGTACTTATTTCTTCTTTAGGTGAGCCATGAGAGTGATGGGGAGTCATATGATGGTGTTGATCTCTTTCCCATCACAAAGGAGAGACATTGGGCCATATTGATTCACAATGGAGGAGGGAAGATAATTGGAGATCCAAACTTCATCTTGCCATTTGAGGGAAACATTTCTGCAGCCCAAGAGCAACCTTCACTCTACACTTTTCATAAGTGGAGAGGTGAATAGCATGGGGTAGGCTATGATGCCTACCACTTTTATATTTTTATCCCACCTTCTTTGTTGGAGCTCAAGGTGGAAGAAGATGTCCAGCAGTTGCCTTATCTAGAGGTGACTAAATTCTTGTGGATGATTGCTTGGGGATGGAGGATTCACATGAAGGGAATGTTTTTCCCAATTCATTATGACACCATGCCTCGAGGAGACCTCTAGACAACACCTTATTGCCTTCTTGAGTACATTTCATGTTCATGATGATAGCCACATTGACTAGTTTACATTACTTGAGAGGAGTAGTATGGAGACTCTATGTTGATACATCATCTCATTTTTCATTGGGAGTTTATCATAAGAAGATGCTACAGTTGGAGGAGGAGGAAATCCTACGGTTCTATCCTTACAAGTTGCTTGAGGGCAAGCAACATTTGGGAGGGGAGGACTGTAATGTCCCAAAATTTTGTGGGACATTAAATACTTTTGTTTTTTCTTTAGGAGAAGAATAAATGGGTAGGAAAACTCGTTGATAATAAAAATATGAATAAGGAACCCTTGTAATGTGAAAAAGGGTCAATAAAGAGCTGGATTTCACACCCCATGTGTGAAAAGAGACAATTTGCAGGTGGATAATTCTAGAAGAGGCCAAGTGATTGCGCAAATAGAGAAGATAAGATTCCCTTGGTGGGCCAGCGTAGTTTGCATGAGGAGGATATCATTCTAGAGAGGAAACCCTAAGGTGTGGGGCCCATGGAAAAGAACCTTTCACTTGTTTAAAAGAAGACTGAAGTAGCCATTCTGATTCATGCTTTTGATTATCATTTTTCTTGTCTTCTCAGATAAGAGCATTCTCTAGCTGTTTAGTTGAGATGCAGTGCTGCTAGCACTGGGTGTTCTCAGGCGGGAATCTCATCTCTTCCATTGAGTAGCTCTTGGAAGAGCTTATTCTTCATTTTCCCCATATTTTGGCTTGAAGCCAAAGCATTCCATTCAGCTCTAGCGCAGTCTCCATTGGTGGTTGAGTTGTGTTGCTGGGTGTTGTAGGGGAGGGTTTCTCAACACCACTTCCAGCATTGTATTTCAGAGGAGGGAGTCTCCATTCCTTTGGGAGATCAGTGGATGGAGTTCTGATATTCATTCCATCATATTTGGCATCAGGCCAATCATTCTCCATCAGCAGAAGAGCTCCCTCTTACTTGACTGCACAGTTCATAGAGAGCATTTGCAGTGAGGGTTGCAGTATTTCAGGGGGTGATGAGATCTTCTATGAAAGGATCAGCCTTTCATCTAGAAGATTGAATAAAGGAGTTGTTTCAACAAAGGCATCACATTTGGCAAGATCCTTTCATTTCCAGTTTCTAGTGAGTTGCATCAGCTACCCAGCAACTCCGACATTTTGGTAAAAATGCCATTTTGTCTAGTTTTCATCCAATCCCCTTAAGGGATTGTTGTATTGTATTTTCAGGGGTTGAAGCCTTGCTCCCCCTTCTTTATTTGAGCTACATTTCTATATCATTCATGTTCATGTATTTAATGCTACAGTACCTCCATAGATTGCGCAGTCTTATTTGAGAATAAGATTATGCAAGCAGTGTTTTCTCCATTTCTATGCACATGTCTCATTGAGGCATCTTTACTTGTTTTGAGTAAGAGATTCCTTAAGATTTTGTCTACATTTTCTGCTACATATGTATTTGAAGGCTGATTTCATCTTCTTATGACATGGCTCATTAGAAATAACACAGTCATTTCCTTTGTTGAGCAAAGACTTGTTGCAACCCTCTTCATTGGGCCTTTTTCTGAAGATACAGGTGAAGGAGGTTTGTCTCAAGCTCCTAGAAGGATTTATTTTGAGTCCACTTCAGGATTTTAGCTCCAGAAAGATATATTTAAAATATCCCAGACCAAGGATCAAATCCTGCTGCCTCCACTTCTGGAAAATGCGTTTTCCAGGCTTGGATTGATAGCCATTCCTACTAGGGAATTTAACATATATGTAGACAGAGTCTGCAAAGGGCCAGAAAGCCTTCAGATCTCACCCTTCTTTAGAAGGTGACATATTCAGTAAATTCCCCCGCAGTCCATCTCTGGCACAGACTTGTGATATTTCTGAAAAAGGAACATCACAGATTGTAATATCCTGTGTGCATGTAGGGCCCGCAGCCACGTGTCCGGGTCTGTGTAATGAGGGGTGCTACGCAAGGGCCTCCGCCCTCAGATGCTCCGGTGGGGTTAGGCCCACCCTTAACACCCTGGGATGCCGCCCTCACTAACAGTTCGAGCTTTTGGTGTAGTGGTTGGATCTACGTGGTATCAAAGCTGAGGTCTCGTGATCGAGACTCGCGGAGCGTGGTGGGTTGTAATATCCCGTGTGCAAGTAGGGCTCGCAGCCACATGTCCAAGTCTGTGTAATGAGGGGTGTTGTGCAAGGGCCGCCGCCCTCAGATGCTCCAGTGGGGTTAGGCCCACCCTTAACACCCTGGGATGTCGCCCTCACTAACAGTTCGAGATTTTGGTGTAGTGGTTGGATCTACGTCCCCCTTGGAAGGTGAAAAAAGTGGACCTTAAACAAATCTCTGCAAGCTTGGCTATCTCTGGATCAGTGACTTCTTTTATAACCTCGAATCTAACGAGATTTTGGTGAATAATGACACTACATCAAAACTCACCAAAATGCTATTATCCTCAACCTTTTCATTTTTAATGAGCTTCACGAAATCACTAGAATCTTTTATAAATGATTCAGCGTTTATTTAACAATAAGTAAAAATTAATATATTAATAATTATTAATAAATCTCTAACCTTAATCATTAAATTTTTTATAAATAAAATAATAAACATAATTAAATAATATTGAAAAATACATTAAACTTAAAATTTATGCTCATTGATTAATTTTATAACATTAAAGATATATTAGAAATAATTAACTGTGTTATATTAGAATAATATAAGAATTATTAATAAAATGTCTAACCCTTTTCATTAAAAAATTAAATAAATTTTTTTATTTAAAATAATAAATACAATAAAAAGTTTTTTAAAATAAAATAATAAATTCAATTTAATAATTTTCAGTTAGACATTAAAATTAAAATTTATGCTATAGATTGAATTTATAATATTAATAATATATTATAGAATTATTAATTATGGTGATTGATTTGAAATATTAATAATATAATTATCCTAATAATTTTATTCATTTAAATAATTAAAAACTATATCAAAATATTTCAGAACTAAAAGAATTTAACTTTAAAATTTCTTCACAAATCTTTAAAAAAGGAAAAATGAAAAATTAAAATAAAATAAAAAAAATTGGTAACATTAGGTTTTAATTTAAAAAAAAAAAATTATTATAATTTCGATAATTATTATTCTTATAATATAGGAAACAATGTATAATTATTAATAATTATGACTATTAATAATTATTATTAATAAAAAAATAAAAATAAAAAACCTAATAAAATTACTAATAATTTATTTATTTTTTGGTTGGCTCTTTTATTTCCTTTACTATTTACTATTTATTAGTTTGATCTTTCTTTCAAAACATTCATTCAAAAATTTATGTCCTAAAGATGGATCCCTGTTGGGATTCGAAACGTCGACAATTTTTCGGTAACACTGTGGATAATCCGAGTCATTCTTCTTCAATTATTATTATAATTATTAATAACTAAACCAACCTAAATCCATCTCAATTTCATATCTATCAAGCATCGAGAGGGATCAAATATCTTAATGTGCAAACCTTTCGTAAAGTTTTGTGCTCAAAAAAGAGGTTTGCACCTTGAGAGATTTGATGCGAGATATGGAGTTAAGATGGATCTAGGTGATCTGTATGTGAAATTGCTTGAGGATTATGTCAAACTTTACAAGTGATTAATTAGGGTTTGTAATCCTCTTATGTGAAATTATTAAACAAATAAAAATGAATAAATAGTTCATTTTTTTGCAGAAAACATAAGACAACATCACCATCACAACAAACACATAGCAGTAAATGATGAAGGAGTTCATCCCTCCTGGGCTACATCTCCTGGTCCAACTTCCAATGGTTGGGCCTCTTCCATTATGCTTAAAAAATGGTGTTTACATCAAGTTACAATGCTCAAATGGTTGTACTAATAGCTCCATTGTATTCAGAACTGTCAAAAACCCCTTTCTAGACTCTTTTTTCTCCCAAAAAGGCCAAAAACTGAGAAATTTCTCATCCTACCAAGTTTTTCTGCAATCGCTCTACAAATTCGACAATTTTGCTGATTGTCCTACAAATTCATCTTTTTTTCTGCTAACGGAGCAACAATTTATCCCAGCGCCCGTGGGATTACTACCGATAAGGAGGTTATTTTTTTCCTCCTTAATCGCGCCGGTGACGCTCCGTACCAGGAAAAAAACGGGCCACGTTGCACAATAACTGTCGTTGATTTCGAAACTTTGGCGTCAGTTTCTGACTACAGTTCCCGAGGAGAACTGTGGTTTAGTTTGGGTTAGGTTAGTAGAACCATTCCCCCGGCAAGTTCCACTACCCACCTAGTTAATTACCGCGGTGGCATAAAGTGCTACCATCCAACATGTGAACACCTAAATTCCATTAACAAACCACTGAAGTAACGGTTCCGCCTGACCCCCAGCTAACATATGCATAAATTTTTTGTTATTAGTGTTATATGGTTTGGGTTTAATTTTTTTTTTTACCGCAGATGAAATATATATGCTCTGGACTTTGAGTTTAAAAAAAAAAACATATACAATTTTTTTTGGGGTCAGGGTTAGCCCCTAACCTTGGTCTGTGGACTAGGGTCGAGGGTTAAACTCGATCTCCACCTCCGATGCCATACCCATTAAAATTTATAAAGTATAGAGTATCTGAGTTCGGAATCTCCACAGTCAGCATTTTTGTGTCTACGTTTCGGGTCTAGAGCAAGACTCATCATCAGCATTTTTGTGTCTACGTTTCGGGTCTAGAGCAAGACCCGAAACGTAGACACAAAAATGCTGACTGTGGAGATTCCGAACTCAGATACTCTAAACTCACACCACAGAAATCTAAAATCTATAATTTATAAAGTAGTTCGAAACTCTATGGATAAGAACCATTCGATAGTGTAGAGGTAAGGCTTATGGTTTGTATGCGACCGGTCCCATGTTTGATTTCGGTGGGTTGGCTCAGCCTCCTATAACAAGATTTTAGACCAATGTGGGGAGGCAACATGGTTGCTTCCCATTGGCCCACGTAGCTCCCTGCTATTGGTCGACCCTCCAACCAATAAAAGTACACCAAATGGAACCAACCATCAACTGACAAGTGGCGAGCTACAATAGGCCGATGGAGCCTAGTCAACCATGCCCATTCAGGGTCTAGTCAGCAGTATAGACTGCTGACTAGGTAGCCATGTACAACCCAAACATAATTTTTTTTTTTTTTACAAAAACTAACATAACTTAATTACAGGAGCATACGACATCAGTTTTATGCGAAACAAGTTGTGCCGGATTCAGAACGAAAAGATCTACGTGGTCGTTTAGGTTTCGCACCATTCCGAAAACTTTCAATTTTGAGCATAAATTTGATCCACCGGATCATTCCTCCCCAATGGAAGCTTTTGGAGCCCCAAAAAGCTCTTTATCTGTCAATAAATATACAAGGGTACAACTCCCTCACCCTTCCAGTCTCTATCCACTGAAAATTTCTTAAATGCGACAATTTGAGCTTTTCTTGAAAACTGATCATTTTCCCCCATTTTGAAGACCTTGACTTGTTGTTGTACATTCCATCTGTTGTGGACAATTCTTGTCTACCCTAGAGACAGCCTAGAGTTGCCATAGACCAGTGCCTAGGACATCTTAACATAGCAAGGAGCTCATAATATAGCTTGGGTTGTCAATCCAAAAGCTCTCTTACTATCTCTTGCAAAACAAGGAAATTAGTTTGAATGGAACTAAACTCTCTCAGAAGCTGATACAAAGATAAGAATAATGTAGGAACAGCATGCAAAACTCCAATACAAAAGCATCAGACAGTTAAGAGACAACTTACTGCAAAGAGGGCCAGTTCAAATAATATGCCACAGAAATCAAATATCGAGGAAAGTGGATGCGTGAAGAAACATAGAAGATACTAGATTGGCAACTTTAGTTTGATACCCGGATACACAACAAAACCACATATGGGCTTATCCAGCTAAAAATCCATACATGACAATGGCGTTTTAAAAACCTCCTCAAGTAACCAATATAGCAGAAAATATGGATGAAATGAACATGGAACGATATATCATGACTAGGCCTATTTAAAGCGCTTGACTAATCCAAGTATGGGCACCAACTAGGATGAATCCTTACTTAAGACCAGTGAGCCACTCGCATTCTAGAACATGATACAAGAAGATAAATGCAACGGAATGAGATTTTATATTAACACATAAGAGAAAATTACATACTGTGGGATACCAAAGGCCAGAATCCTCATTACAGATATAACTCATCCTCACTGAGATCCTACGGGCTCTGAGCCTTCATACAGAAGTTTTACAAGATGTATACAAGAACTTCTCACTGCACAGTTTGCTGATAGAAATCTGGAACCCTTACAATGTCTTTCTTTCTGGTTTTTATAGGAGAAGGAGAAAACTCTAGAGAATAGGTAATAGGAGTAGGTCATACATTCAATGATCGATTTGAATATAGATTAACTAATGTCGCGCCCACCTTTGTGAATGACTAAATATAATTAAGCGTGCTGTAATCTACCTCCGAGAAATAAATCTTTGAGGATAGAAAATCTCCCTTATAAACAAGACACAAATAATAAAATATACGAATGTTTTTGCCCTTCTTTGAAAGAGGAAATATATACATATGAAACCTGAGGTGCTTGTGATTGTGCATGGTACTCTCGCCCCCTTGAGTCCTGAGAAATTTAGAATTGTTTTTCTCAATCACCGAACTATCGACTCTTTGTTTTCTGCTGATATCCTTCGTAACCTCATTTATGTTTTCAGCTACCAGAATCTGCCCCTTTGAATTGCTCGGTAGGGTTCAATGGATTTACTTCTATTTCCATTAATGAAATCATATCACAGCAACTACCCTCAGCTTCCCTCTTAAATTTCGCTGTTAAGAACTATCCTTAGAAGAGATCTTGGCCTCTGCAATGGAGGCGATGCATTACAGCAGCTCCTTTTCAATACAAACCTGCAAAACCCGCAAATATATTAGAGGAAAAACCAGATGCAAGGGTGGTGGAGGGAGACGTGACTACGGAATTGAGGATGAAGACTGGGAAAAATGACGAGGGGATGCAGGGTGACAATGGAATATACAGTGGAATAGGGATAAACAGGCGATATAGAGGTTTTTCCACGTAGAAACCTTAAAACTTAATCGTATGAACAAAGTATTATGGCTATAAATGAAATATGTTACGGATGGCGGGAGAAGAGATGTGATGGACGTGCGAGATGATGACACCTAGGCGTACGAAAGTCCAACGGAACATATCATGTGGTGAGAGGCTCGGGCGGTCAACAAGACATGTGAATGATTCCGGGCCACGCGATCAGGAATGAAATCGACGGCTAATACGAGCCAAAGGGCAATCCAAAGTGGGCCAGGGACGCGATGGACGTGGATTAAAACGCGTGCAACTCCGGAGATTAACAACCGCTGGATGGAGGCCTCGAGATCTGATGGTTTACAATCATTCCGCTGCTCAGCCTTCGACCAATCTTTAATGCGCGAAATGGGCGGTTTTGAAAATCGTACATGGGGACACTTGTCATGCGATCTATGGAATCGCTGGCCCCGCGGAGAATACCGCCCTCTCAGCAATGGTGGTGCGGAATGAAACCGCCGGTTTCAGGGGTAAGGCGCGGCGGGGACCACCACGGCTAAATTGATTGCGGGCCTTTGATTTTTATTGGATCAGACGGTTATGGCTTTACCCAAAAATACAAGGCGATAAGCTCCCGCCTATCTGGCGCAATGTTTTGGCATCTGGGTCATGTGTGAATTAAAACAAAAGGGGCTAAGGCTTCAGGGGGCCAGGCCCGATAAACTTTTGGTTACGGATTTAGACCTTTATGCAAGTTATTTCTAAGCGGAGAGGGTGACGATAGGCAGCATATGGAAGTTTTCGGCCATGATAACAGGTTTGAAAGATTATGGGGGAGCGTTAGGCCAAAAATTTAGGTCGAAGGGCTGATATACATGCAACATCTCGGCTCAATACGGGGACGGTGCGTTCCTCGCGTGGGCGTGGCGAGAGAACTGGCAGACCACTAATCATTTCTATCCTTTTTGAATACTCATCAAACCAAAGCTGAAGCAAAATGTATGCATTGAATGGTACATCCAGACTTGTTTTGCTTGAATCAAAATTGAAAATATGGCTTGAGGAATTGGCCATTCATAGGGGCATCCAACAAATCACCCTGCAAATTTTCTAAAATAAATGTATTATTGCCTTTTAGCTCCATAATCTTAAATGGACCAAACCAAAGTGGATCAAATTTAGCATGTTTCCCCTTTTCAGCCCTCCGGATATCCCATCTGAGAACCAGGTCACCAATTTGAAATTTCTTGTCTTTTGCATGCTGATCAAAGATGTTTTTCATTTTCTCCTGATATTCTGTTAATCTCTGATTCACTTGATTTCGTGTTTCCTCTAATTCGACCAATTGATTAATTCTTCTGACCATTTCATCTGGTTCTTCCTGACTTTCTTACATGAAACGTGCTACTGGAAATGCCAATTTCACAGGAAACACAGCTGCTCACCCATATACTAGTTCATAAGGGGATTTCCCTGTTGCTCTCTTGCTAGTTATTCTATTCGCCCACAGAGAAAATTTCAATTGGGAATCCCAATTCTTCTGATTCTCATTAATAGTCTTTTTCAAGGCCCTTACTAGTGTTTTGTTGGAAGATTCTGCCAAGCCATTCCCCTGTGGATAGTAAGCAGTGGAGTGATTCAATATAATATTATACTGCTGGCATAAATTTACAAATTTATTGGACTTGAAGGCCTGTGCATTATCAGTTATAATTCTAGCTAGATAGCCAAACCTGGATATGATGTTCTCTGCCATGAATTTGATGATTACAACATCTGTGGCATTTCTCGCAGGTATGGCTTCCACCCACTTTGTAAAGTAATCTATTGCAGTCAATATGCATTTATGTTGGCCACTTGAAGGGGGATGTATTTCTCCAATAAAGTCTAATCCCCATTGCTGAAATGGTTCATCTATATGAACTGGAATTAGGGGCAAAGTAGGCAGCTTTTGTCTCTCAGCAAATTTTTAACACTTATCACATGCTCTAACCCAATTAAAAACATCTCCAAATAATTTTGGCCAGTAGAAGCTAGCCTTTAGGATTTTATGAGCTGTAGCCCTCCAGCTGTAATGTCCTCCACAGATTCCTTCATGACATTATGTCATTATATTCTCCACTTCATTTTATGCAAGGCACAACAATAGTACGCCTGAAGGATCTCTCCAATATAATTGACCATTCGCAACTATATACTTTTTTGATTTCAGCCTCAAAGCCCTGTATTTTGATTTATCACAGTTGGGTGGACAGCTGAGTGTTAAAAGATATTCAACTATTTCTTTGTACCAAGGACTAGTGAGATATTTTATGTGTATCTTTTGAGAGGCCATCTCTAGTCCTTGCTGTTCTTTTTCATTTTCTGACTCTTCATTTGCAATCATAGATAAATTAATGCGCAGGGCTTGATGATTTGATTCAGATAACATTTTAGCAAGTCCCTTTCCTTTAATCAACTTAGTAGGTCTGATGTCCAAATCATATTCTTGTATTCTTGCAATCCATCTTCCTCTTTTTCCTTCACTGTCTCCCTGAATGAGAATGTCTTTGACAGTTGCTGTAGGGACATATGCAATAATATGAGACTGCAAAACATACATTCTAAAGGCTTTGAGGGACTTTACAAGGGCATAGGCTTGCTTCTCTAGTATATTGTATTTCAATTCTGCATCATGCAATACCTGACTAAAAAAGGCTATGGGCTATTCATATCCTTCTTCATTTTTCTGCAATAAGACTCCAGCTACTGTATGGGGTGAAGAAAATGAAAATATCATAAATGGCTTTGTATAATCAGGCCCAGCCAGCACATGAGCTTCAAAAAATTCCTGTTTTATCCTTGTGAATGCATTTATAGATTCCTGAGACCATTTTACTTCATTATTCTTTTTCAACATATCAGTTATATGCCTAACTATCTCAGCATAGTTAGGAATAAACCTTCTCAGAAAATTAATTCGGCCTAGAAACACCTGTACTTCCTTCTTATTCCTGGGTAAAGGAATACCACTTATGACTTCAACTCTTTTAGGGTCTATTCTAACACCACCTTTAGTCACAATGTGCCCTAAAAGTTTTCCTTCCTCTAATGCAAATAAAGACTTTTGTGGATTAAGAGAAATACCATACCTTCTACATTTCTCAAAGGTTCTCCGTAAATGCTCAATGTATTTCAACATCATTCTTGAAAATACGTGATATCATCTAAAGATATACCACAGGGAACTTGCATCCTGCTCTCCAACAAAAGCTATGTCCATTGCCCTACGAAAAAGAAGTAGCTCACACTGCATTAATTAACCCGAATGGCATTCTAGCATACATAAACGTCCCCCATGGTGTTGTAAATGCAGTCTTCTTCGTCTTCGGAAACGGCCACGGTCTCATAGGAAAACCCATCCATCATTCCATCATTGACATTCTGGAGGCTCCTACTACTTTTTGCAGGATGTGGTCCATCTTAGGCAATGGATAATTATCCTTTAAATATGCTCTATTTAAATTCCTGAAATCCACACATAATCTTATTTCTCCATTCTTTTTTCGAACAGGAACCAGGTTAGCGACCCATTTAGAGTACCTCAGTGGCACAATTATTTTGGCATGTAGCAGCTTCTTGATTTCTTTTTCAATTGAAGGGAGCAGCAGAGGGTTTATCTGTCTAAGCTTCTGCTTGTATGGTTTTGCATCTTCCCTCAGAGGAATTTTATGCTGCATTATACTAACATCAAAAGTTTTTAGGTCCTGATAGGACCACGCAAAAACGTCCTTACATGACTGAAATAATTTCAAATATTTCCTTTTATATTCCTCTGAAACTTTTTTGGATAGTTTTACGATTTTGGGCTCAGCATCAGTGCCCAAATTCAAGTCTTCTACTTGATTTTCTTCTACTATTTTATTATGCTGCAATGGAACATTATTTTTGTCAAACAATATTTCTAGAGGTACCAGCCCTCTAGGTATGATATTTCCTTTCAGCTGCAGCACTTTATTGCCTGCTATTTTTTCTTCCCATTTGTTTTCTACAACATTTTCAGCTTCCTCTTCTTCATTATCATCAATCTCCATATTTGAAAATTCGCCCACTGTCTCTAGCAATCTCTTCATCTGTTCATCATCTTCAAAAACCTGCCAGTGTTTAATATTATCTGGGATTGATGGTCTATATCGTACTTCAATTTCATACCTCAATAAAGGATTCTGTGGAGGAAGGAATGTACTTGCATCCACAGCAAGAGAATCTGCCATTCTGTTCTATTCCCGAGGCATGAACTGTATGTTGAATGCTGAGAAGAAATTATCCACCATGTCCCATACTTCATTCTTGTAGGCTCTCAGCCGTGGATGCTTATTTTGACATTGATTTCTGACCTGTCTTACCACCAGCTCAGAGTCTCCCATGAATTTTAAATTCTGGATGCCCATGTTCCTAGCTGTTTGCAATCCCAACAAAAGTGCTTCATATTCAGCTACATTATTGGTAGCCTCATATTCCAATTTAAAGGACAGTGGGACCCATTTTCCTGTAGGAGAGATCAATAATACCCCAGCTCCATTGCCTTCTCTTGAATTTGCCCCATCAAAATGTAAAGTCCAGATTCCAGCTTCATAATTTTCTGAAGGCTGCTCATCCTTAATTTTGAAGGATGATTCATGCACATAATTTTGATCTTCTTCTAGCATAAAGCATGAAAAATCTCCTTCTTTACTATAGAATGGTGAATTTTCAGAGTTATCAGCCTTAGTAACTACCTTGAAAAATTTAGTCTCTCTGTATAACCTCCTCTCCTGTCCACCAAAAACTGGGATGGTAGCATATATTAAATCCAGTTTAATTGACCCACCAATTTTTGTACCCCAGGACCTTGACAGCAACATGCCAAAGCGGGCTGGGATATCAGCCAGCACAATGTCCATGACCACACTCTTTGCTGGAATTTGGGCCAAATTGACCACTAAATCTTTAATCATCCCCAAGCATTTGACTCTTTTGGAATCAAATGAATAAAGGTCTTTATATGGGCATGTGATTTGCAGTTCTAGTTGTTCCATGACTGACAAAGGCATAAGATTATGGGAAGCCCCAAAATCTAACATACAATTGTGTAACAGTAGGTCATGAATAACTAGAGACACATAAAAAGGAGGAGTAGAAGGATCTACTTCCTCAACATGTGGGCCAAAGACTACCATGGGTCTTTCTTCTTGAAGGTTTAAACTATCAGGAACAATTGATATTTCAGGAGGGAGCATAAAAGAAGTAACTTGAGACTGATATGCAGGTTGTTTTAGCAGCTCGGTCAAGGGGACTGGAATTTTAATTTTCTCAAGTTCTTTTTTCAAACTAAAAGCAGGAGGGGGATTTTCTATCACAACTTCTTTTGACTCTTTATTTTCAGCTGAAAATTTAATTTCTTTTGACACAGATTCATCATTAGGAGGACTGACTACTTTTGAAGAAGAAGGAATCTGGTCATTAGGCTGCAAGGGAGTATTTAGAGGACTCTTACCTTTTTCTGTGTTTCTCTTTGTTGATGATTCCTTCTAAGCAGGTACCTCCTTCTGAGGTGGCTCCTCTTCTTGATCTTGAGTTCGGGTCCTCTTCCTTGAAGATCTGAGATCATATTTTACATTGAATTGTGTTTGCATGAAATCAGCAAATTGTTTACAATAATGATCAATCTCTGCTTCTTCTTCTTGTAATGGGAATTCTATATCATCATTGTTTGAAAAAGCAAGATTTGAGTCTTCTAATTCATAAGCAGCATCTTCGGTGAAGTCATCTGCTGGACCTTCCAGGTACAATGGGTGTGGTACCTGATCTGGTTGCTATTTTGCTTCTCTTGGCAATATCTGCAGTGGTGGTCTCTTGTATTGAGGATTGTATCCTCTGTTTGGAGCATTGTAAAAATTCTTGGGAGCTGAACTCTTGGCCTCCAATTCGAGCTTACCCAACTTATTAGACAGATTTTTGATCATTTTTCTCATTTCTTCAATTATTTCTACGTCTTTGTCTTGATTGGAGGTAGAAACTTCTTCCTTGCCTCTTCTCCTGGTGTCCTGTTCAACTTTTCCTTTTGATCTCCCAGTAGAGGCGAAGTTTGCTTCTAGTTCCAGGGCATCTGACTGAGCATCATCGAGGGTGGCAGGCTTTCTCTCCCTGAGGAAGAAACCGAAATCTGAGTCAAAAGCTGCAATGAAAACAACTTTTGCAGTGTTCTGATGAGGCTTCATATCTGCAGGGAGATTTAGATATAATTTATTAAATCTCTTAATAAAATCCGACACCCCTTCATTGTGTTTCCTCTTCAGAGTATTAGACTCAGTAAGACACATCCCATGATCTTTCTTTTCCCCCCATTTCCTGAGAAAAGTATTCTCCATGTCATCCCAGGTGGTCACTGAACGGTTTCCCAAAGTCTTGAACCATTTTCTGGCCTCACCATCCAAATATTGCACAAAAAATCTCAAGACCACATCCAAATGTTCAACATTAAGGTTCTCTGCAAAAGAGCAGAAAGTCTCAAGATGTTTCTGAGCATCAATTTCATTTTCTCCATTAAATCTAGGCAGAATATTCAAATAAGCCTGTGGCATATCATTCAGCACTTGTGGGAGTGCTAAAGGAGCATATTTGTTCAATAGGAAAGCTGGAACATTAGCCATTGGAGGAAGTGGGGGTTGTGCAACAGTTTGATTTACAAATGGAGGAAGGGGAGGAGGAGGAAGTGGAGTATGTATAACAATGGGAATAAATTGCACAGAAGCCTGAGGTGTAGATGGGAACATTTCACGGTTAACAACAGCTACTTCTATGACTTCTTTAACTTCTTCAGCCTCAGGGGTAGGATGAGGGTTATCTTTGGTTCTAGCACTTCCCCTGGGTGGGCTATCTGAGTAATATTCAGGATTTTCTTCAGTAAAGTCATGATTTTCTACTGGAATTTCTTGAGAAGAAGAGGATGGATAATCTTCTTGAGAAAACTCAGGGACTTCAGCGCGGGCTGATTGTCTTTCTTTCCAACTTCTTCTTTGAATAATCTTCTCTGGGTCAGATACAGAGGATGTCTTTAACTTAAAGGAATTTGAACTCAAATGTGGCTTTCGAGGAGCCAGGAATACCAATAGATTTATCAAATAAAGAACAGTGGAGTCGCCAAGGTGAGAGATACGCAACTCTTCAACTCTCTGTGCTCACCTGATTAGAGAGTGAATATAATTTGTCAAGGCCCAGGGAAACTGATATTCTTGAATTCGCTCCCCGGAAACGGCGCCAGAAAGATGTTGTCGAAAATTTTGTCACCCCTAGAGACAGCCTAGAGTTTCTATAGACCAGTGCCTAGGACACCTTAACATAGCAAGGAGCTCATAATATAGCTTGGGTTGTCAATCCAAAAGCTCTCTTACTATCTCTTGCAAAACAAGGGAATTAGTTTAAATGGAACCAAACTCTCTCAGAAGCTGATACAAAGATAAGAATAATGTAGGAACAACATGAAAAACTCCAATACAAAAGCATCAGACAGTTAAGAGACAGCTTACTACAAAGAGGGTCAGTTCAAATAATATGCCACAGAAATCAAATATTAGAAAGTGGATGCAGTGAAGAAACATGAAGAAGATACTAGTTAGCATGAGGCTGATACCCAGATACACAACAAAACCACATATGGGCTTATCCAACTAATAATCCATACATGAAAATGGCGTTTTAAAAGCACCCTCCTCAAGTAACTAATATAGCAGAAAACATGGATGAAATGAACATGGAACAAAATATCATGACTAGGCCTATTTAAAGCGCTTGACTAATCCAAGTATGGGCACCAACTAGGATGAATCCTTACTTAAGACCAGTGAACCACTCGCATTCTAGAACATGATACAAGAAGATAAATAGCATGAAATGAGATATTATATTAACACATAAAATATTACATACTTTGGGATACCAAAGACCAGAATCCTCATTACAGTTATAACTCCTCCTCACTGAAACCCTACGGGCTCTGAGCTTTCATACATAAAATTTACAAAATGTATACAAAAGCCTTTCACTGCACAGTTTGCGGATAGAAATCTGGAACCTTTACAATGTCTTTCTTTCTAGTTCTTATAGGAGAAGGAGAAAACTCTAGAGAATGAGGTAGGTCATACATTCATTGATCTGATTTGAATAAAATGGCGGAAAACATTCGTGCCCACACTATGAATGAATAAATATAATTAACAATACTTTGTAATCTACCTCCAGAAATAAATGTTGAGGATGAAAATATCCTTATAAACAAGACACAAATAATAAAATATACGAATGTTCTGCCCTTTGCTGAAAGGGGAAAAATCTGCTGCCATGAAACCTTGAGATTGCTTGTGATTGTGCATAGTACTCTCGACCCTCTAACTTTGAATTAAAATCCCAGATCTTTAATGCAAGACGCTGTGTCTCTCAATCCTTCACTGATATTTTATGCTGCCCCATTAATGTTCTCGCCTACCCAAATCTGCCTTTCGATTTTCTCTGGAGGGTTTTATAGATTCAAATCCTTACTTCCTTTAATGGTGGTCACATCATAGCGACTCCCGGATATTTTCCCACCAATTCTGCTCCTGAAGCATAGTCCTGTAGTGCATTCTCGGCCTCTGTAATGGAAATGACGAGTCATGATAATTTTAGCCATGGTGATCCTGCAAAAACAAAAACCCGTTAAATAAAACCAATCACAGGGATGGCAGACATGGAGGGGTCGACGGAAATGAATGCGAAGGCATGATCAAGCAGGAGGAATGCACAGGGTGGCAGAGGGATTGAAAGATGGTGAAGAAAATATAGCGGGATAGCGAGGAGAAGAGCTGGCGGAGGTTTTTTTAACTTAGAACCCCAAAAACAACATATTAGTGTAATATATGCATGGTGGAGAAAATATATGGCGAGCACGTGGGATGATGACATGGACGGTCTGGTCAATTCCGCGGGGGTCAAATGGATCTAAACTGTCCAACTCCAGAGTAAGATCTATGGCTACAAATGCATTGAGGCAATGGAAAGGTGGGCCATGGACGCAATAGGCACGGGTTAAAGTTCTTGCAGCTTCGGAGACTATCCACCGTTGGATGAAAGGCTCAGGATCGGACGACGATGATTGATTCCGCTGCGCATCCTTTGGCCGAAATTTAATGCGCGGGGAGGGCGGAGGCCTGAGATAAAGTGCGTGCATCTTCGAGGCACGATGGCTGTCGGATAGAGGCTCCGAGATCTGACGATCACCATTTAGTCCGCTACCCGACCTTTGACTGAACATTAATGTGCGAAATGGAAGCGGTTTCGGGCCCGTACAAAAGACACTTGTCAATCGGCATACGGAATCGCTGGGCCTTTGAGGAAACCCGTCAGCGTGGGGTAAGCGGTGCGGAATGAAACCACCGGTTTCTGAGCGGGAGCGGGGACCACCAAGAAAAACCAGCTCCGCTCCGTCGATTGGATTCGATCGGACGGCTCCAGACGTGCCCGAAAACTCTAACGATAGGCTCCTTTCTATCTGGCGCTTGGTCCTTCGCTTGAGTCATATGGGGAATGAAAAAACGGGGCTAAGGCTGAAGGATCCAAGCCCAATATAATTTTAATTTCGGCTTTTAACCTTTGTAAAGTGCATTTTGCGGGCGGAAAGGGGGACGATGTGTAGGATATGGGGGTTTTTGGCCACGGTAGGGGTTTTAAACAGATTTGAATGGGGCTGTTGGCCAAAGTTCTGAATGGAGGGGCTGATATGTAGAACAGAAAATCTCTCCTGCGTTTCTTTTAAGGTTCATATATTCTGCTAGGATTTGGCAAGGGTTGGCCTTAACCTCCCATTTGTTTATGAAAGTCTGATATAAAGTAGGAAGGTCTCAGATACTATTAGGAGGTAGGATCTTGAACCATTTCTTCACATCACCTCCTAAACTCTGAGCAAATATTCTCATTTTGACCATATCATCATCTATCTCCATGTAATCAAAAGAATCTTCCATCTTATCTACATGTTGCTGGGCTGTGATGGATTCTTTGGCAGTGAAATGTGGGATCTTTGATTGATAATCATTTGGTAAGGGGACTAGAGGCTGAGGTAACATCAAAGGTGTAATATACCAGGCTGCCATGATGATATTATGATGAGGTAAAGGGTTAACTTGAGAAGTTGGCTTATGGATGATAAGGATACTAGGACCAACAGAGGTTTTTTGAGTAGATTTAGGGTGGGAGAGCCCCAAGTTTTGAATGAAGTGAATATCAGGGGGTGTAGATGGAGAGGTTTGTCTGTTCCTAATGTGTTTACCACTTTGAGGTGGTGAGTCAGGGAGCTCAAGGTATGGCTGGTCTAGGACACTGAGTGACCTAGTTCTTGGTAAACTGTTTTGAGTGTCTAGGTCAAAAAATGGGTCAGATAGAGCTCTAAAGTCTTCTGGTGTAGAGTTAGCTCTATGGATGCGGCTGGAAATAGTTGGTATTTTAGTTGTAGGAGATCTCTTGAGGATGCTCTCAGGGTTGTCAACTATTTCAGGTGGGTTTGGGTTAGGATAAGCTCTTGTGTGAATGGTTCTGGAAGCCAGAATGTTGTTTTATAACCAAGCAACTTAACCTTGTTCCTTATATTGTGGTTGATGTTGCTTTTAGAGGCTAGTCTTCCAATGGAGTCTTTGGTGAAACCAAGATAATCAGCAGGCCTACTGATCACCAGTGGAGTCTTTTAATCTCTTAGGAACTATGGAGTTGCCAGGTGGAGGGTATTAGGATGTTTCTGGAGGCTGCACTGTCCACCACAGTGCTTATGAGATGTCTCTCTTAAAAGATATCTCGAAAACACAACAAACTCAAACCAGAGATTGACTGGGAGGGATTTTACCAGATATGTCACCTCTGAAAGAGTGTGAGATCTGGAGGCTACCTGGCCCTTTCCAGACTCTGTCTAAGAGTGTGGGAGAAACACAACAAATGGTAGAGAAGTTAGAATACACATGGAAGTTTTTCACTACCAACCTGACCAGAGTTTCTAGGTATTCTGAGGCTCTTGTGATGCAGTACAGTGGAAAATACTTAGAATTTCCCCAGTGGAGTCACCATTATGTTGGGGTTCCCATGTTTTGGCAAGGTTGGAAATACCAAAAGATGAGACAACATCAAACCACTTTTAGACCCTAGGATCTAGCCCTCCTAGGTCCAGAGAGGGATCTCTCTATGATTGTCAAAGGTAAATGTCTTTAGGGCTCAAAGGTTAAGATATTAGGCTAGTTATAAGGCTTTGAGTTTGTTTGTTTGATTGTGAGTTTGGTTGTTGGGAATCAGGAAGGAAGGGTTCAATACAAAACAAGGATGAGCAAAGAGGATTCTAGGCAAGGGAGAGATAAATCAGAGGACATCAAGACCATTGGGTAAATGGAGTCAGGAAAGGGTTTACTTGTTGTTCAACATGCAGGATTTCAGTGGGCTAGTCATCTAAAGCATTGGATCTTAAATATGATAGTGTGGTAGGATAGGCAAGAGGGAAGGTGAGAGCGAGGAAGCATTAAAGATTCTGAACACAAAGTTGAAAACCTGAGATCAGAGAGAGACTTTGAACTCTCAATGATTTGGCCTCCAGCTTGAGGGATCTTAGAAAAGGTTCGATTAACTGAAAAGGATCCTAGTGAGATAAGGACAGAGTTCTATACCTCCCAGTGTTTCCAATTCATTCAATTAAAACCTCAACCAGAACATCTGAAATACTGACCTCAATAATTCATACATCAGTTAGCAGGCAATAACATCCACTACACTAGTTAAATCAATTGAAATCAATCCTTAGATACACATATAGTAGAAAAACATAAAAGGCAAGGAGAGCAGAAACATAAGGTACCTAGCAAGGGTAAATCCTATGCCAAATTTCTTATGCAAGCCAGTAGAAATGTAATGAAATGAAATAAACACAGAGATAGAAAAACATCACCAGCTGCTTTAGATCAGGATCCAAAGAAATGTGCTTGTCATATTAAGTGCAACACCAGTCAAGTACAACATTAATTACAACTTGATATTCAGCTTGATAAGCCTTCCTTATCCTATCTTACAATCTTACACAGAGAACTTGTCTCAAGAGAAACATCTTGCATTCTAGTGATATCCAATCAACAACCTTTACAATGAGTTTCTGTATGAATTTTATAGCAGAAAGATGAGCCGAGGAGGTAGGTGGAAACTAAATGCAGCATTAAAACTTGGAAAAGAAAGAGGGAGCCGAAGCCCATTCTGTTTAAATTCTCTGCATTTATCTCTGGTACCTTTTGGAACGAAAGAGTGATCTTCTTCAGTCTTCCCATCACTTTGGTATGACTCTGATGTACTTTGGATGCAGTACTGTGTAGTAATCTGGTGAATAAACAAAGGGTAAGCAAATGACGGTGAGGTCCGCCATACTAGTGAACAAATGCTTTGGTAGCTCGGGACTGTGGTCAGGGCAGAAAATCCTTCAGGAACATGGTACATTAAATAAACAATATGGGCGCTTTGTCCTTTCACAGGCGGGAACATTCTGCTGATGTGCATAGAAATGCCTTAACCCTGTACTTTGATGAAAAACAAGCTTTCGTGCCTTCCCAAGTCCCTCTCTGTGCTATCGGGCTCTGAAACCTGTTTTACTGAGCTCTGTGTTGATGTAACAACAATTGTGAATCATGGTGGCGTTTAACGCCTACACCCTGAAAAACACGTAACTGCATTAGGAAAACCAATGCATGGGAGGGAGGATGGATAGGGAGGGTGGAGGAAATGATAGTGCGGCGGTGGTAAGAACGGTAGTTTTAAATGAAACAACGGAGAAAATGAATTGATATGGTGTTACCAGCAAACAATAGGGTTTGATGAAAGAATGCATTTGGACCGTTCGATCATGGTCTAGTGGTGGAGATCGACGGCGGAGATGAAACAGCGGGATGGGCGTAATGAATATGAAATACTAACTTTAATGCAAATTTCAAAGTTTGGTTAAAAGCGGAAATGCAAAGGAAATGGACGAAAATGCAATGAAACGCGTGTATGTGGTGGGACTCGGCGTGGGTGGAGGGCGATTCACTTTGGATCGTCGGATCTCGGAGGAAGATCGACGGCCACGAATGCATCGGGAGATCGCAATCGGGGGCGGCGGAGGGATGCACATTTTAGAATTTGTGATTGCGATTGGAGTTTGCGATGCAATTGGAATGGGAGAGCGATGGCCGTTGGATCAACGGGGGGAATCAACGGCTAGGATGGGATCGGGGAAACACGATCGCAAGGTGTAGAAAGGGGGATGCGATTGGAAAATGCGATTGCGATCGGAGCGGGGGATGCGATTGAATGCTGGCCGTCGGATCTTGGCGACAGATCAACGACGGAGATTAATCGGCGGATCGCAATCGCAAAGGGAAGTGGGTGGTGCGTTCTAAACTTGCAATTGTGATTGGTGCGGGGAAGCGCGGGTCATTGGATTAACGGGAGGAGATGGACAGCTGTGATTTGGTCGGGAGATCGCAATCGCAAAGAACGAAGGGGTGGCACATTACAAAGTTGCAATTGCAATCAAAGAAGGAGTGCGATTAGTGCTCAACCGTCGGATCGGAATAACAGATCGATGGTGTAGAAAACATCGTGGGTCTCATAGACCAAAAGCAATCGCATCGGATTTTTTAAGGCTTACAAAGGAATTTAACGCTCCGCTCCGGTCTTCCGATGCAATTAGCGCCCAGGCCATAGGCGCTCGGTCTTGGGCATCGGGCGTATGGGGAAAAGGTTTGCGGGGCTGGCGGAAAAGGGGCTAGGCCCTAACTTAAGTTGGAAAGTGGGTTTTTGGGCCCTTTTTAATGAATTTTAAGGGTTAGGAAGGGGAACGATAGAGGGAAAAAATGGGAATTTGGCCAAACAAAGGGTAAGGGTAGAATTTAAAGGGGATTTTGGGGAGATTTAAGAGGACTAAGGGGGAAGTTTTGGGATGGAAAGGAGACTTTGAAAAACAAGAAAAATGGGTAAAATAGAGAGTTCTGCAGAGGTACAAGGGGCGAATAAAGGCCTTTTGAAGCCCAATTTTTATCATCAGTGAGGCTCATAGACTCAAGAACAGCAGAGGGAAACAGTCAAAGGCAAGGAACATAAAAGGCTTCAAGGATGATGTGTTTTCAAGGGAAATGCATTCCTTGAAGGATCATAAAAAAAATTAGCCCCTTGCTTTCTTGTCAAGGAATTTAGGGGGGGCTAACACCCGGTATAATAGCACAAACTTGCAGCAAACATAACTTCAAATAACCAAAAATGACTCTTCAAAAAAAATCGCAAGAAGACCTAGTCAAATGAAATCAAGAAAACCAACCAAAAAGCAGGCAAAGATTAAAGTGCAAAGCAAGACATAAAGTTAGGAAAGAGCATATGAGCAGAAGCTCTCTGTCCTGATTAAGCAGAACAACCAAGAATCTCCAAAAAGAGATCTTGGTACTCGAACCAGAAATGCAAGCACCAAAAAGAACAAGATTTTCCAAATGAGCCGGTCTTCGACCAAACAAGAGAGAAAAAGACCAATAACCACCTTCAACACAATCCAGAGACTAAAGGGACACTGTAGGAATAGGTCGCCACAGGTAGACAAGACCAAAAAGTCAAAAAATCAGAAATTTCAAAATTTTCTCAGGCATACGCTACTTAGAAGTTTTGCAACAGGCGTGCATATGCGAATGTGGCAAAGGAAACACACGTATACATGACTTTGAAAGAACCTGCATGTATACGCGACTGTATATAGGAAAAATAGTGTATGGAAAAGTAAATAATGGAAAATAAAAAGATCAAGCCTGGCTAAAGAACCAGGTCTTTAGTCCGACTGAGAAAAAACTAACTGGACTGGAAATAATGATTAAAAATGTCGAGAACCTTTAAAACATCTGAAACCACCCAATAGGGGAATCACAAGAATGCGATCCCCAACGGAGTCACCAGTTCTGTTTCGGGAAATAACTACCTAGAGGTCGTTGGGTCAGAAACCTCCACAGATCGGGGCATACTATTCAAGAAGGACTCACACAACCAAAATTGTACGCTAAAAACTAGATATTATCGGTTGTAGAACTCACCTGTAGATCCTACGTTTGATGTAGATCCCGTGGGGTCCAAACCCACAACAACTCTTCTTCCTCTTCAACCTGAAAATCAAGAAGAAGCATGCACGGAAATCTAGTTGTACAGCATATATCTTTCCTGAATGTCAGTATAATCCATGTGAAACATCATATAAACAATAATAAGTGTTTAATTAACAGTCTTTTCACATATATAAGCAGATATTAGCACGTGAATTTAGAAACAAGATGGTTCTTCTTCATTACGAACATCATGTACAATAATAGAAAGGTGGAGAGATCGCCTGAATCCTTCCACGATCTTCGAACAGACCGTCGTCTAGATCCGTCCAGCCCTTGCCTCGCTAGGATTCTTCCAAGACTTGTGCACACGAGATGACATATAAGCTGATGAACATCTCCAGGATACAAGGGTTTCCTATAAATACCTGGGAAGTGTAGGAGGCACGGGAAATCAGACTTGAATTGGGCTCCAACAGAGTATAATGTCTATAATTTTTCTCTCCCCCTTAGGCCATGCATATGAGGGGCTTTTATACTCCCTCAAAGTAGTTTCAACCGCCTGAAATAATGGCCATGTAACGTGCTGAATTACGGGATAAATTCATCAAACTCAAATTTCCTCAAAATAGGGATTTTTATATATATTTTTAATGATTTTAATGGCATACGCGGAAAAGTACATATGGACTAGAGTATACACGCAGAAACGTCTGGGCATACCCGCGTATGGGATTTTAAACACTGTTTTTTATGAACTTTATTCAAGTCTGTGGGAATGGGTGCCCAAGGCTAAACAGACAAGCATGAATCACATGAGGGTGAAAAATGATGCTATAATAGATGCCCCCTAATATATGAGGTCAGAAGGGGTACATGATGGCCAAAATGTATTCTGCACATAGAAAGAACTTCGCAAGGACAAGAGAGGATTTCACCAGATTTCAGCTTGCCAAAAACCAATGAAAGAAAACAGAGAGTCAACTCATGCTGAGGCGGGCATACCCATGCTCAGTCAAAAAAACATCATATCGAAAGTACATAATAGATCCAAAATGTATACAAGTATATCTGAACTGAAAGTACACAATGAATCATCTGAGCATGGCCCAGAAGTACAAGTCTGAATCAATGTCTAAGTATCACATATAGAAAGCTGATCAATGATGCTGAAACTGGATGTCTGATCATAAAAGTAGCTGAATCTCCAAGTACCAAATCATAAGGGGTGGAACACATGGTACAATCATGCAACTCGGGAGCCAACATATAAGATGCTGCTGTACTAACACTGCAACATATAAGGGTGAACGACATCACTGGCAGAAACTGAATGGAATTTCAAAAGTGAACCGAAAAAATGCTGATGCAACCCGATCTCTTCACCGATCACTATGGCACATTCCCATACAATGGGAATAAATGAGCTTAAGTTTATCATAAAGAGAAATCGTTTGATTAATGGCCAATGTATACCATTGAAGATGATGACATAAGACCCAATTAGAGATAATGGGAGTGTCAAGGTGCTCGTACACCCACAAGTGGAATGAATGAGTTGAAGTTTTCTAACACTTGGAAGAATCGCCCAACTGTGAGGCAATAACGAATCCCCACTGTCGATAGTGAAGAGTTTGCCATCGATGACCCAAACCCCAAGGTACCCATGTACCAGATCTTATTCCCGCAGAAATGAGCTACCAATGTGGGAAAAGATCCTATCGAAAGGAAGGCATTAAGGCATCTCGTACATCATTCGAAACATTAGTGTAACCCAGCGAAGATTTGGAAGGAATTTATTTAAGCAATAGTGATTTTTGGAACCAAACCAAAGTACGTTTCTAACATGCACAAGATGAAGCTAGCGCATGGAAGAAACCCTCTGAACCAACCAATAATGAAATCTGACACAAAGGCGAGATATCCACCGATAGGGTCAAATGGAAATCAAGGTACTGCACAAATCCCAAGTGTGATAATGTATGCTAACGTCGAACACAAGGAAAACCACTCAGTCAAAGACCCATAATGATGATCAAATGCCGAGCACAAGGTCACCTATCAATGATGGAAATAGGTCCAGGGTGTGGCTCTAGGTTTACTCTCAGAGCAATATGTCGTAGTCGATAAGAGACAAACCCACTAGCAAGAAGTCAATGGAGACCGTCTCAAACCAGCATGAGCAAAGACCAAACATCTGATGTGATAGAACAAGATACTGACAATACCGGGAAGTCTGACTGAATAATAAGTCAAGGGACACCGTAGAATGGTCGACTCTGGTTGAACTTCCCTTGAACAAAAGCATGACTCGTGATGACCATGGCAGTAAATAATGACATTGTATAAGTCTGTTATGCAAGAGGCAAAAACAAACTCTCCATATGATTGGAAGAGATAACCAATCAGAGGAGGACTGGCCAGTGAAACAAGGTAACAACTGAACCTAGGTCAAAACTAAAACCATCCCAAATGAAGGAAATATATAACGGTATGTCCTTTGTTCAAGGGCGACAAACAGATACTGTACTGCCATCAAATTATGAATTAACATCCCGTTCCCGCTCTTTTTGTCATATTTAATTTTTTTTGTCTTTTTCATATAATGAGCCTGAAAAAGAATAAAAGAATGCTATAGTACAATAGATAGAACGAGTATCAAGAAATAGATTCCCTAGTTCCTGGAATAGGAACCATCCTATGCCCAAATGCAAGGTGGCGGAAACTGGTCAACGATACTCAAAGGAATGTTCCATCCATGGGTAATAAGGGTGTCAAGTCGCGATAGCTAAGTGCATGCAATGGTTAACTTGTACAGAAAGTCAAGGTCAAAAGATGGCTTAAACATCGAGTCCAAATGAAGCCGGCTGAAGGCCAGGATAAACAAGTAGCCAATATGCAATGCAGTAATACAACTCAATAACACTAGGGAGCCTCTAGGGTAATAGCCAGAAAAAATGATAGTGAATAAGAAGAATGAAGCTTCAACACATAAGTCATGGCGGGACTAAAGAGGACTCCCGAGCCTACATAAAGCGCAGCATGGGCAGCAAGTGCTAGCGAGGAACTAACTAGGAAGCCCATGTAAAGGAAGGCTCTACCACCAAGTCATGATTAAATAATCAGTCAGTGAAATGGGTGAAATACTCATGACCTGATGGGATCGACCCTACGGCAAGTGATGAGAAAGGAGGCTAGTATGAAAAATGCAACAGAAAGTGGTTTTCCTAACCTATATGCCAGTGAAGATCATATACCTGCCATAACAGTTCAACAGTCATGGATAAAAAAAAACCGGAAAAATCTCAACTTCATCAAAATGTACCTGAAAATATACCAATCTTGACACTTACAAGCACCCGGGTTATGCAGCTTAAGATAGATTGAAAAAAAATAGGCATAACAAATTTTTGCAAAAATTTTCAATTTCTGGGCATAAATACACATGTTACCTCATATTTGGTTCATTATTACTTGCTGATTTGGAGAAAAAAAAAGGCTCTTGAGAAAAAACCCTCTTTCGTCAAAACAGGAGCACTCAGCGGTCAAAATTCGCCAGATTAGTCAGGTAAGCTCTTAGTCCATCATTATTATCAATTTTGTCCATTAATAGAGTTAAAATTTGGAAATTTCACCGTAAAAAACATTTGTTTTGATTTAGGGCTATGCGCATACGCGAGTTCGTGTGGACAAAGCTGCGTATGATACGCGACTGTCTGCAAGGAAAGTCGCGTATGCGCAGTCCGCGATGTAAAAAATGCATCTAATGAACAAATAAATGAATTTTATACGATTGACCATCACTTGGAGGGAACGTGAGCATAGTGCAATTGATAATGAAGTGATGCAAGATCAACAATTGCTCGACATCCTCCAAAATTGCGGATTGCTAAAATTCTTCAAAATGCCAAACATGAAAAGTAACGTCCGGTTGCTTGAAATGTTGGTACATTACTGGGAAACCGGAGGAAGATTGCTTCGTGATAGACCAAATTCCTATACACATAGAGGTGTAAGACATCTACTTCATTACTGGACTCTCACGGAGGGGAGACCTAGTAGATTTGCACCGCAAGCCTTTGGGAGGGCTTACGATGGATGACTATGTCCACGTCTACTGTGTAGAGTGGTCCAAAAAAGTAGGGACTCAGATTGCCATAAAATATTTGAGAGATCTGCACATGAAGATTCTCCTGTTTACCATCGGTAGGGTAGAAGGATTTGCTTCCTTGCATCAGGCATCCAAGACCCAGATGAGCATAGTTGTGGAATGCCTAGTTCACCTGTATGATTGGTGTACAACTCTGTTAATCAACATGAAGAAACAACTGACCTCCATCCGAAAAACTAAAACAAATCATTTAGGGTATGGAACCATTTTGATGACATTCTTCTTTGAGAAGATTCCTGGGCGTCGACCCAAAGTGATCTCCTCCATCAACAGCCCAAGAGACCCAAGAATTTCCTGATGGGCTGATCTGATGAAGAGACTGGGGGACAGTGAAGTTCCCCGAACCACCTGGGACGACGAGTTCTTTCAATGGTGGGAGGAACAATTCATCACATTGGAGGACTACCCCTATGCCGAGATGGATTTCTGCGGTGATCCAGACCTCGTCCTTCCACCTGGCGCGGCATGGGGCGCAATCGGTGAGATTGCAATTTTTTAATTATATGATTTTTTCAATATATGTGAAAAAATATGAAAAAAAAACATGTTTTTTTATTGGATTCAAAATGACTTACAATATTATGATGACCATGATACAGATACTGGACCAGTCCATCCTGAGGGCTACCCATGGCACAAGCGCTGCAAAGGCGAGGCAGATATTGAAGACCCAGGCAGGACCCTCCATGCTATTCAGAAGAACTTGGAGGGTTTGACTCGCTAAGTGCCTATGGCTGCTGTGGAAGATTTACCCGAGGCTATCCAGAGACGGGTAGTGGGAGTACCACGTGACTGGGTGTGATTATTCCGCCGTGTCGCTACTGCCATCGTGTTCTATAAGAACACAAATATTGGGCAGGGGTCACAGGAGTAGATAGACATGATTACTGGATGACTGTATATTTTTGATACTGAACATGATCGGGCATAAGCCCTGATTTTGTATGACATATGGATCCAAAATTTTGTATAGTTTTTGAACACTTTGATGATATATATATACAGCGGTTTATGATGCGATGTGACAATTGTATGAAAAATGCATGATGTTTTTGATGATTAAATTTAATGTATTGAATGATTAATATGCCAATCAATTGCTTGATTAGCTAATGAGTTTTCCATCCAATTTTCTGTACGAGGAATATGAATGAATGTTAAAAAATGAAATGATCGTTGTAACAAACGTACCCTCAAAAACAACCGGAGTAAGAATGGATCTCGAACTCGATAAGTATTGTTCAACAGTGACACCACCAGCTGCGAGTCCAAGAAAACTACCAATGAATCAACACCCAAAGATATGGCCTCCGAGAGTAGATAAATAACTGCAGTGTACTCTGCTACATTATTGGAAGCAAGACCAATGCAGACTCCTCTCGATACTAACAGCTGACCGAATGGATAATGAAGCACCCAAGCCGCGGAAGCCAAGTTCCGAGTGTGTCTACTAGCACCATCGGCGAAACCATAATGACTCATGACATTCGACACAACCTGCCAAAGCAGATAAAAAACATCACCATCACATCAAAGACAAAAAAACCAGATATGTACAAAAAAAAACTAACTATATACAAAAGCAAAATGCCAGGCCGAAGCCTAGGCATAATACCTTTTCAAATAGAGCCCATTTCTGGGCTCCGCCAACTCATTTCCTTCAAAATCAAATCTGCACACGCTCCTTTAATAATTTTTAAAATGAAGGTACTACAGAACAGACTTAAAATTTCCTGTGCCCAGGGCATCCTTCTCTTGGGCATAGACCAAAACGAGGTCACCTTCCGAGAAAACCCTAGGTTTGACCGCCTTATCGTATTGAACTTTGACTCGTTTCTTATGCGCCTCATTCATCGTAGCGGCATCCCGACACTACTCATCAAGATGTTCCATATGAAGGAGACGTTCTTCGAGACTAGAAGTGTCAGGAAGAAGCTCAACAGCTAACTTTAGAGAAGGAATCTCACATTCAATGGGAATATGGATTCCAGCCCGTAAGCTAGTTGAAACGGAGTAAAGCCAGTTGCAGTTTTCACTGACGTCCGGTATGCCCAAAGTGCAGGATACAACATGATATGCCAGTTGGATCGAGCTTTATCAATCGTCCTTTGAAGAATGGTCTTCAAGGATTTGTTCATGGCTTCCACTTGCCCATTGGCCTGAGGATAATAAGGAGACGAATGCTCCTGCCGGAAACCTAATTTTAGAGCCAACTCGGCCATCATGCTGTTCTGAAAATGACTGCCATGATCAGTGAAAATCTCTCTAGGAATACCAAAACGAGCAATAACTTGGTTGAAAAGAAAAAGAGCTGTTGTCTCACCATCATTCCCAAAAGTAGGCATAGCCTCGACCCACTTCGTAAAGTAGTCTACTGCTACAATAATGTACTTGTGACCTTTAGCCGAATGCGGGTTACAAGTAGTATAATCAATACCCCACTTTGTAAAGGGACCGACAGTAATGATTGGAAAAAGCGGAGCTGGATGAGCGCACATTTTTCGAGTATAGACTTGACACGGATGACAATTTTTTACCGACTCCATACAATCTTTGAAAATCAAAGGCCAAAAGTATCCAACACACAAGATTTTTTGGGCTGTAGCAAGCCTAGATAAATGACCACCACAAGCTCCACTGTGGCAATCATTCAGCACAGCCTCAGCTTCTTCGAGAGTTAAGCAACGTCTCAGGATTGAATCAACCCCTCGACGGTATAAAGCATGACCAATAATTAAGTAATTTTTAGCCAAGTGACACAATTTACGACGCTCATCTTTCGAAAAAGTAGAGGGAAACTTAGCAGTCTGAAGATACACAATGATATCCCCATACCAAGGATCCTGTGCAGAGATGAGAAAAAAATGTTCATCCGGGAAGGATTCATCATAAACTATCTCTTCTCCACAGGGAAACTTGGAGATTAATTCCACAAAAACCAATGATTTCTTGAACTTGGCAGACATAAAATCAAGATGAAATTCCTGCAAAATCACAATCCATCTATTGTATTTGCCCCCAATCACTCGCCCACTGAGAACAAACTGAAATGGATTGACTGGTGCCAAAACATAAGTTTTTCGTAGAAGAATATAATGTCTGAGTCGTTGTACAACATGAACAGCTGCTAAAGCCAGCTTCTCTATCAGAGTATACCGGAGTTCAGGTCCTACCAAGCCTCGACTAAGGTAGTATATAACATGCTCTGCAAGAGCATCGTCCTCCTGAACCTGAACCATACCAATGGTAGATTCTGCTGCTGCAAGATACAAAAGGAAATCCTTGATATAATCAGGTGGAATCAATATAGGAGCAGAGGTCAATGATTTTTTCATAGCATCGAATGAGCACTGAGCGAAGTCATCCCAAAAGAATGGGACTCCTTTTTTCAACAATCTCATAAATCCTTTGGTAACTTCAGCATAATTTACGATAAATATCCAAAGAAAATTAGCTTTTCCTTGTAGACTTTGAATTTGACGAATAGAAGACGGGGGAGGCAATAGAAGTATTGCCTCAACCTTGAAGGGATCTACCCGAATCCCTTCTGTAGACACTATAAATCCCAATAACCAACCGGATGTGACCGCGAAAACACACTTGTTCGGATTCAACCTAATCTTATAGAAACAACATCGTTCAAATACTTGAGGGAGGTGAGCAGGACGATCCATTCTCTTTCGAGAATGAGCAGCTAAATCATCCAAATACGCCTCGATAATATGTTTAATGTCGTGGAAGGCATATGACATGGCCCGCTGAAAAGTAGCCCCAACATTTTTAAGACCAAAAGGCATCTTCTTGTAAGCAAAATTACCCCAGGGACAAATAAAGGCAAATTTTATGCTATTTATGTCGATCTTTGTGATGGATAGTAACCGACTATATCCAGAAATCGCTCCATGAAGGAGAAAATCTCATTACCGGCACACTCATCGATAATCTGATCTATAAATGGTGTGGGGTAATTATCTTTCAAACATACTTTATTGAGGTCTCTAAAGTCAATGCAAACTCGAATTGTTCCTTGTTTCTTATCCATGGGAACAGGATTCGAAACCCACTCAGTAAAAGGAACAGGGAAAATAAATCCTGCCTTAAGCAGCTTCTCTACCTCAGCTTTGATAGCTGCAGCCTTCCTAGGGTTGACCGAACAAAGCTTTTGCCTCACAGTCTTAGCATTTTCGTAAGTCTTGATCTCATGCTGGACAATAGATGGATCTATACCAGGCATTTCCTCATAAGACCAAGCGAACACATCCCTAAACTCTTTAAAGAGGTCGGTGTAAAGTTGAATCTCTTAAGGGGAACATTCAGCTCCGATGAAGACATTCTCTATAACATTGGGATCTCTAGAAATGTTCACCGAGATAGTTGGAGAAATCACAGCCATGTTCCCTTCAGCGTACACCTGTGACGGTGCTAAAGGGTTCAGGACTGGGTGAACAGGACCAGAAGACGAAGGACTTGGAAAACTCGATTCAACTTCGCTCAAATCAGGTAAAAAGTAAGACCGATGATGAAAATCATCCCACGGTCTATCTACACCAGTCATAGCTTCCAGGATGGCCTCTTCATATGGAAGAGTGGTATCAAGGAAATCCTGGGCGGAGGAAGAACTAAGTGTCCAAGCCGAAACCACATTGCCATCCAACTCCTCTGGAGAAAGAGAAGCTGGAATGGACTCTGCAGAGTCAATAATAGATTGATAAGAAATCTTAGCTGCAGACATTGGAAATGCCATTCCGCCCACTTGACCTTTCGCTAATGTGGAGGTAGGGGAAGGTAAGGTCCAAGGGTCTGAAAAAATAATGATTTCTGAAGAACTCTCTTCGAATAGGAAGCCTGGAGGATGAAATCACATTTATATGAACAGTAGGAGGTGGAATATCGAAAGTACCCATTAAATAAGAATACATTCCAACCCCTAAATTCTCAACAGGCGGCTTGGCATTATCCACCTTTGGGATAGTTGATTCAGTAGATGCATTCGGGTCTAAAGGAGAATAGTCCAGTTGGTCAACTGTAACAATCCTCCCTTCGTGAGGGAAACAAATAATCCGAAATAATGAGGATGCAATAGCATCCATCTCATAAATCCATTTTCGCCCCAACAGAATGTTGTAGTCCAAGCTTGCATCAACTATCTCAACCTCTATATTTACAGTTTTTCCCCCAACATAGATGGGCAAAGCTGGGATAATGCCATGCGGTCTGTGAGAATGACCATCAAACGCAGTCAGAAGAGTAACAGATGGAACAACTGTGGGAGATCCAATTCCCTTCCAACATGCAAGAGACATTACACACGTGGAAGCACCCTCATCAACGATCGTCCGAAAGATATTGAATTTCTGAAATGATGATTTGATATGAAAAGCCATATGATGCGGGAGTTTCTTTTTAAAATTAGACATATCGAATGTAATCACAAGATATTTCTTTGGATCGACAACCCCAATAGCAGTGAGCAAAGCAGTGCGCTGAGCTGGGCAAGACTGGAGCACCTCAAGAGCAGACATAGCACAAGGGCTCTGTGACAAATCTTCTACGACAGAGTAGTTCTGAGTAGCCCTGGAATTTAGATTAATCGTCGTACGCTTAGTAGATTCTTTTGGCATCCAAGGTATAGGCTCAATAGTAGGCCTCATAATATGAAGCGGCTTAGTACCATCGAGAGCACCCTTGGCTTTCGAAGACTCAGCTTCGCCATAATCACGGGATCTCGTGGCGATATCCGCGTGAGCACTCATCATATATATGTTTGACAGATTTTCCCCTTCCTGGGTGCCCCTAGAGGAAGCCCCAGTATTTTGATTCGCGCCAACAACTAGTTGTTGCCCTTGGGGAAAAGGGTTTGTTAACACAACCTAGGAACTAGAAGAACCCTGCTGAGCTAACAAGCATTGCGCATCTTGAATTTTAGGCCAAAGGTGTGTAAGATGGTCTCTAGTGCATAGCTTGCATGGAAACTTCACTTTCTTTTTCTCCTTTGGACCCTCACCAACATGCTCATTGGATTTATTTGCATTACCCTTCCCATCCTTGCCCTTTTTATTATTATTATACCGTCCCTTCTTCTTCCCTTCGGATTGTTGATTTCCTTTAGGGTTGAAAGTCTGGACAGCATTTACCGACAAAGATTGAGAAGGCGATGACTCAGCAGGCACAACCTGACCAGAAGAAGCAGATTGTATAGACAACTGCTGCAATTGACTAAGTAGGTTAGCTGCACTGCTATCGATCGACCCAATAAGTCCATCACCATGAGGACCGGGTTTAGTCTTGGGCAAGTCTAATTTGGAGTGAGGAGCATCAGGAAAATATTTATGAAGGACACCAGACTGAGAATATATCAATTCAAGCTGCTAGGCCCTGAAAATAGCCTGTTCCTCAGAAAATACCCCTGACAGGGATACATCCTTAGAAATATCTGGCTGCAAAGATTTCAAAAACCATTCCAAGAGGAATTCTTCCGGAATATAAGCTTTAATGAGCCTCTTCCTTCTCCGCCATTCCTGAATATGATCAGAAATGTGGGTTTCCTTGTCCTGCTTAAAACTGGCCAGGAGTTCTGTCCCGGCATCATAACGAATAGGCAACTAGAAATGATTTAGAAATATAGTAGCCAGATCTCCAAAAGTAGAAAAACTGCCCCCAGTTAACTCAATGTACCACTTGGAAGAATTTCCAGTGAAGGTGCATTGAAACAACCTCAACCTAATCGAATCCTTGATCAGGGAGTTAGATGAACACCATAGATGGAAAGTGGTGATATGATCACCTGGGTCCTCTCCATTCTTTCCTTCAAACTTTGGAATGTATGAAGGTAGTTTGGTAGGAACCGGAGGCCACCCCGGACTATATCGGATTGGATCTGTTAGCCCCCCTGTGAAATTCTTGACAAGAAAGTTAGGGGCTATGTCATTTTGGAGACCTTCAAGGAATGCATCTCCCCATAAGACACATCATCCTTGAGGTCTCTCTGTGCTTTTCCCTATGCAAATGTCCTCTGTTGAATTTCTATTTCAAAAGCCTGTTTCTACCCCTTACCCCTGCAAATTCTCCCTCTTTAACCTTTATTTCTCCCTTGTTTCAATTCCCCTCTAATTCCCTAAAATCCCCTCAAAATCCCCTTGAAATCCTATTTCTGCCCCTTGTTTGGCCCTATTCACCCATCATCCTTCTTTTGTTACCCTTTCCCTGGCCGAAAACGCATTAAAATTGGGCTAAAAGCCATGCATTTCACACAGTGGGCCTTAGCCCCTTTTGGCCCGGCTCCCGCGCCCTTTTCTTCCCATGTGACCCAGCGTCGTGACCTAAGCGCTATCCCCAAAGGCGCTTCCCATAAACCATTGAAACTTTATAATAAGACTTTATATTATAAATTCCCCCCGCTTTCATCTCCACCGTCCATTTAAAATATGATCCGACGGCGCGGAGTTCGCCCGATCAGTGGTCCCCACTCTCGTACCCGCGCACTGTTTAAAACCGCCGGTTTATTCCGCACAGCCTTTGGGCCATGGGCGGTTTTCCCCGATAGCCCAGCGATTCCACTAGTCGTCCGCCGCGTGTCCCTTGTACGACGGCAAAACCACTTTCTCCCCGCGTATTATCTTTCGACCAGAGTCACGCAGCAAAATGAATGCACGCCGTCAGATCTTGCGCGCCCCATCCGACGGTCACCCATCAACCAAGCCGCTCACCCGTTAATCCGTCTCCGCCGTACTCGATGGCTCACAGTCTATCGCCCTTGCCGTCGATCTCCACCATAATCGAAGGTCCAGATATATTTGCCCACCGTTGACCATTCCACTGCCTCCCAGTCTCGCCACGTCATTTCCACGTGTGTCCACCGTATGTCTTCCACCTCGTCGCATATATTCATTTTGAGGTCATGTTTTTAAGGTTTTTCCTTGGAATTTCTTCCGCAGTGCACCGACCTGTGACCTTGAACACTCTTCCACCGCGCGTTGCACCTGCCACCATGGCACCTATCTATACAATCACTCATGTCATCTCCATCGCGTCCATCATCCCCACCCATGTTTTCTTCATGGCTTTCGTGTTTTGCAGGATTGTAATGGATAAAGGACCGCCATAATACGCCACCTCTGTTACAGCGACAGTGAAATCAGGAAAGATCATCTTCAGCGGCTGGAATTTATGAAAAATGACCCGGGAAGATGAACACAGGACATGCATTAAAGAGAACAGGGTTTAAAATTTGTAGAAAATCGCTCACACCAGATTCAAAACCCCGAGGATCAATCAAAAGGTCCTATGCATAGTAAAAGGTAATATCAGGGTTCATTCATCGGAAAAGTGTTTTTCTTCATCAAGTACACGACTCCCATACAACTTTTATTATGCACAATGCCCCTGAAGGAATTCCCACCAGACAACAGTTCAAAACAACCAGAGCATTTATATGGCAGACCCCTCAGCAGATTATTCTATTTTTGTTCAGAATACCAAGGGTACGATAGCCAAAACCTATCAAGACCATATCCGGAGAAGATCACCTTCCACAAAGGAAGTGACATAGATTAAATACACAGCAATCAAACAGAATGGGTCTCGACCCTGCATTCATTTTGTGTTTAAAGTTACATTTAGTGTTCACCTACCACCTTAGTCGACCTTCTGTTCATCATCTGCTATAAAGCACAGAAGGAAATTATTGTAAGGTTGTTGATGAGATATCAGAGAAATGCAAGTATTTCCCTCTTGAGACAAAGTTCTCTGTGTAATATTGTAAGATAGGCTGAGATTTGATGTATTCAGATTGAATGTTCAAGCTGTGGGCAATGATGTACCTGATTGGTGTTGTTTTATATACGACAAGCACATTTCTTTGGATCCGATTCTGTGCGAGAATGGGGATGTTTTCTTCCTTTTCTCCGTATTTGTGATTGACTTGCTTTCATTTCTGCATTATGTTTCTTTAGCTTGTATCAGAAGTCAGTTGTGATTGTATCCTCGATAGGTACCTTTAAGAGTTGTCGATTTCTCACCTTTTATGTTTTTGCTTGTTAGGTATCCTGAATATTGATTTTAATTGATTTAACCAAAGGTAGTGATGTGGTTTCGTTTTCGATGTATAACCAGAAAATCCATGTTAGACAGTTCTTGTTAGGATTTAGTTAGATGAGTTGAGAACACTGGGAGGTCTAGAACCCTGTCTCTGCCTCACTAGGATCTTTCCATCTCATTAAGCCTTCCTAAGATCCCTTGTCTTGCCTCTGGTTTTGTCCAAGCAGGTCTGGAGTTAAATGACATCTGACCTAATCTATAGACAAAATTGGTTGGTTCTCCTTCATTCATTTTCAGTCCTTAATGTCCCATCCCATCAACCATATTTTAAGATCCAAATGCTCTAGATGACTAGCCCAACTGAAAGCTTGCACATTGAACACAAGTAAACCCTTTCTTGACTCCATTTCCCAATGGCCTTGATGTTTCCCTGAGTTATCTACCTTTGCCTAGTTTCCTATTTGCCCATCCTTGTCTTATATTGGACCTTCTTTTCCTGACTCCCAACAACCAAACATAAACAATCAAACAAACAAACCCTGTGCATATAACTAGCCTAAAACCTTAACATTTGAGCTTCAAAGACATAAAACCTTTGTCTGTCATAGAGAGATCCCTCTCTGGACCTAGGAGGGCTAGATCCTAAGGTCTGAAAGTGGTTCTATGTTGTCTCATCTTTTGGTCTTTTCAACCTGGCCAAAACATGGGAACCCCAACATAATGGCGACTCCGCTGGGGAATTTCTGAATATTTTTCATCTCACTCTATCATAAACTTCAGAAAACCTTCAATCTCTGGTTAGGTTGACAGTAAGCCACTCCTTTCTTGAATCGACTTCTATTTTTGAGTGTCCATCATACTCTTAGACAGAGCCTGGAAAGGGCCAGGTAGCCTCCGGATCTCATCCTCTTTTGGAGGTGACATATTTGGTAAATGCCCTTCCAGTCAATCTCTGGTTGGAGTTTTCCATTTTTGAAGGAGATTCTTGAGAGGTGATAGTGCCTGAGCATTGTGGTGAACAGTGTAACCCCGTTGATATACCCTAAACCTTCCACCTGGTGACTCCATAGTTCCTAAAAGATAAAGACTCCACTGGTGATCAGTAGGCCTGCTGATTAACTTGGTTTCACATTAGACTCCACTGGGAGACCAACCTTTGAAACAAAAATCAACCACAGTAGAAGCAACAAATAGGGTTAAGTTGCTTGGCTAGGAAACAACATTCTGGCTTTCAGAACCATTCACACCAGAGCTTATCCTAACCCTGACCCACCCGAAATAGTTGACAATCCAGAGAGTATCCTCAAGAGAGCTCCTACACCTAAAAGACCAACTATTTCCAGTCACATTGATAGAGCTAATTCTGCAGCAGAAAACTTAACAGCTCTATCAAATTTTCTCCCTAACCTAGACCCTCCAAACAGTTTACCAAGAACTAGGTCATTCAGTCAACTAGACCAGCCAGAACTTGAGCTTCACAATACACCATCTCATAGTGGTAAACATACTAGGCACAAAGGAACCCCTCCATCTACACCACCTGATAGCCATTTCATTCAAAACTTGGGGCTCTCACACCCTAGATCTGCTCAGCAAACCGCTGCTGGTCCTAATATCCATGTCATCCATATACCAGCTGCTCAAGTCAATCCCCTACCTCATCAGAATGTTATCATGGCAGCCTGGTATGCTCCCTTAGTCTTACCTCAGCCGTTGCTACCCTTACCCAATGATTACCAATCAAAAATCCCACACTTCACTGCTAAAGAGTCCATAACAGCTCAGCAACATGTAGATAAAATGGAGGATTCTTTTGACTACATGGAAATTGATGATGAAACGATTAAAATGAGAATATTTTCCCAAAGCTTAGGGGGTGATGTAAAGAAATGGTTTAAAATCTTACCTCCTGGCAATATCCAAGACCTCCCTGCATTATATCGAACCTTCATAGACAAATGGGAAACTAGGGCAAACCCTTTCCAACTCCTAGCTGAATACATGAGCCTTAAAAGAAACGTGGGAGAGAGTGTCCATGATTACACAACAAGGTTTAACAACATTTACAATGCCCTCCCCCCACATATGAAACCTCCACAAGGCATGGCCCTAGAAAATTACCCTGATGGGTTTGATGCTAACATGGCCTATGAGCTTAGGGATAAAGAGTACACCACATTGGAAGACATGCAGAAAGGAGCAGTAAACATAGAGGCAAATTTGATTGAGAAAAGAGCAAGACTGAGGTCTGAGAAGAGGGTAACCTATAGGGATGAAAATGTAGCCTCCAAATCTGATCCAAACTATGACAGACTGTCTAAGAATGTGGATAAGCTGCAACAAATGATGGAGAAGATGGTTGTCACGGTTAGCAATCAGAACAGAAACCAGAACCAAAATCAGAACCAAAACTTTAGAAGGAACAACAATGCTCCCAACAGGAAAAAAGAATCAGATCAGCAAGTTATTCCCCCTTTCCAAAACTTTTTAGATGAAGATGAGGGAATCATATAAGAGTCTGAAGGGAATACAATAAACATGTTTGAAACAGAAGACTCAGTCCTTAACTGTGATTCAGGGGAAGACCAACCCTCACCTTCATACTAGGAGGAGGAATGGTTAGAAACTGAGGATTACAGATTAGGATTTGAAAATGCCATGATGCAGGTCAGAGAACAATATGAACTTAGGAGCAAAAAGAACCAAGAAAAATCTAGAACTGAGACTCCTGAGGTTGTCATCAAGAAAAGACCTGATAAAACTTCTAAAGCAACTGATGAAAATAACAAATTAACAGCTGAAAGTTCTGGTAAACACAAGGAAAAAGGCAACCAAGACACTGAAAAACAAAGCCAACCAACCAACAGCACTAGCACTGCAGTTAGTGCTCCTGATAAAATGATGCCTGACCCTATACATAGTGAGAAATCACAAACTGATTCGGTCACCAAGGTGGCGAATAAAATAGAGTTAAGCCCTCCAAAGACCCAGTCCATTTTCAATCTAGGGAGTGAGATTGAAAAAATCAAAATCTCTGTACCATTATCTGAGCTGGCCACTCAGGATGTATATAAAGGCCATATTTTGAAAGCATTGAATCTAGGGGAAAACAACGACACTGTGAATTTGAGTGATGATCGACCTGCCCTCCTGTTTGGTCCAAATATTGAGGGAAAGTTTCAAGAAGGGGTAGTTCCACCTTTTTATATCAGTCTCAACATTCATGACAAGATCCTTCATAATGCCATGCATGACTCTGGGGCATCACACAATCTAATGCCTAAGGTAGTGATGGAAAGTTTAGGCCTAGAAATCACCAGACCCTACAAAGACCTATATTCATTCGACTCTAGCAGAGTAAAATTCTTAGGACTAATCAAACATTTATGTGTGAGTTTGACCCAGATTCCTGCCAAATGTATGGTCATGGATGTGGTGGTGGCAGATGTGCCACCTAAGTATGGCATACTATTATCTAGATCATGGGGAGCCAAGCTGCAAGGAACAATGCATATGGATGGCTCATATGCCACTATCCCTATCTTTGGCCAACTTAGAAGACTGTATAGAGAGTCCCAGATGAAATTCCTAGTCAGTAGCCCCGAGAAGCTTGAAAATTCACCATTATAATATGTACACATAGAACTGGACTCTTTCATTCTTTACAATGACCAATCCTTAGGAGAGCCTGAGTCTGAATGCAGAAATACAAGCAAGGACATAGAGCCCATGGACTTTAGCATAATGGCTACCCTAGAAGAATACGATGAAGGAAACCATGGGCAGGATAATGAAAACGAAACTCAGAATGAACCAGAAACACAACGCAGTCAGCCTATTAGTCACACCCTGCAAACTAACGCACCACGTGAAGAACAAGGTAACCCACAAACTAGTACAGACCCCACAACGCGACATAATGGCGAACCCCTGTGGGAAATGAATTTCGATGGGTCCTGTACTAGGCAAACTGCTGGAGCAGGAGTGTGGCTACGTAACACAGAAAATGATCATGCAGAGAGCCATGTTGTGAATCTTCGTTTCAAATGCACCAACAACATTGCAGAATACGAGGCCCTGATCCTAGGCTTAAATCTGTTGAAAAAATTAGGGGCCCGTAGGATAACCGTGCACGGAGATTCAGAGTTAGTTATCAGACAGGTGAATGGTGACTATACAACAAAACACCCCAGGCTCAGGGCATATAGGAATGACACTTTGGATTTACTGAAAACATTTGTTGAATATGAATTAGTGTTTGTTCCCAGGAGTCAAAATATCATTGCAAATGGATTAGCTTGTCTAGCTAGTTCATATCCTAAGACTCCAGCTGACCAAAAAATCATCATTCAGACCAAGTTCAGACGTGCAGTGCCAGACAATGAAAAATATTGGCAGGTCTTTGAAGGAGACAAACAGATTGAAGATTTCCTGGTGGGCAGAAATGAGTTTGAATTTTCTGATTCGGACTCAAAATCTGATGGCAACTGCCCAAGGAAGGATCCCCTAGGTGAACAAGAAACACCTCGTAACATAGAAATAAACACCTTTTCTGAAGAAACTGGAAGTTCAACCATAAAATTTGAAAATGCAGACAATGCAGAAATAGAGGTGCTGCAGGCCAAAGATAAGAATATACCCAGAGGCCTGGCACCCTTAGAGGACCTTTTTGACTTTGATGACGTAGAAAATAGGACAAAAATAGAACATGCAGATTCAGATGTGGAATAATGCAACATAGGCACTGAAGACAAACCCAAAATGATTAAAATAGCTAAGTCTTTACCTGCAGACATGAAGAAGAAATACATTGAGCTGTTTAAAGAATTCATTGATGTGTTTGCATGGAGCTATGAAGACTTAAAGGCTTATGACACCAACATCATACAACACAAGATACCACTAAAGGAAAATCAGAAGCCTTTCAAACAAAAACTCCGCAGAATCAATCCAAAACAATTGCCTGCAGCCGAGAAAGAGATTAAAAAGATGTATGATGTAGGCATAATTGTTCCTGTGAGGTTTTCTGATTGGGTGTCAAATCTAGTGGCTGTGAGGAAGAAAACGGGGGAGATCAGATTATGCATAGACTTCAGAAACCTCAACAGAGCCTCACTAAAAGATAACTACCCTTTGCCTAGAATGGAACACATCTTACAGAAGGTAGTGGGCTCTAAGAGAATCTTCCTGCTTGATGGCTTTTTAGGATATAACCAAGTGTTGGTACTCCCAGAAGATAAACTCAAGACAACATTTACCACTCCATGGGGCACCTTCATGTATGTGAAAATGCCCTTTGGATTGATGAATGCTAGCGCCACCTTTCAGAGAGCGATGGATATAGCTTTCTTAGAGGAGATAGGACACTTCATAGTTATCTACCTAGATGACTTGACTGTCTTTTCTAAAACTGAAGAAGAACACTTGAAACATCTGAGGAAAGTTTTTGAGAAATGCATAAGGTATGGCCTATCCCTGAATCCTAAGAAAACTGTTTTTGGGCTACAGGAAGGTAAACTTATGGGCCACATTATTTCTGAGAAAGGAATTAGGATAGATCCCCAAAGAGTTGAGGGAATACTTCAAATCACACACCCAAGAAACATCAAGGAGTTATAGTCCTTCATTGGGAAGATTAATTTCCTCAGGAGATTCATTCCCAATCTAGCCGAACACCTTAGAAATATGACTAATATGCTAAAAAAGGGTATGGGAGTGAAATGGACTATAGGGGCTAAACAATCTTTTGAATCTATAAAAATTGCACTCACTCAAGCCTCTTTTCTGATTAGTCCTAATTTCTCAAAGTATTTTCTGATCTTTTCCTTTGCCTCTGAGCACACAATAGCTGCAGTCCTGCTGCAAAGGAATTCAGAAGGTAATGAACAGCCTATAGCTTTCTTCAGTAAAGCCTTAAGGGATGCACCCCTGAAGTACAACATTATGGAAAAGCAGGCCTATGTCCTGATTAAGGCCTTAAAAGACTTTAGGGTGTACATTCTGCATTCTCACACCATTGCTTATGTGCTGAATATAGTGGTCAAAGATATCTTGTCCCAGGACCCATATGGGAAAAGGGGCAAATGGATTGTTGCAATCTTGGAATACGACCTTGAAATAAAACCCACCAAGATGATCAAAGGTCAAGGCCTGGCCTAGTTAATGGCTGAATCAAACTTGCAGGCCCTTGACATTAACATGATAAATGCCTTAGATGAGCAGGAAGGATTGTCCCATCCAACTGTTGAGGAGCAGTTTAAAAACTCTCCTTGGTATACTGATATCCTTTACGTGTTCACCCACCTCAATGCCCCTCCAGAACTGTCCAAAACCAAGGCCAGATTCATAAAACTCAAAGCTAGAAATTACTGCATCTTGAATGAGAATCTATACTGGAAAAATCCAAATGGTCTGTTGCTGAAAATCTTGTCTGAACCTGAAGCTGAAAGAATTAAACAGGAATTCCATGCTAGGAAGTGTGGAGGCCACCTGAGTTGGAAAGCCACTACAAATAAAATACTCAGGGCTGGTTATTATTGGCCTACACTGTTTAACAATGTCCATAAAATGATACTTGCCTGCCACAAGTGCCATATCTTTGAAGGCAAAAGAAAGCTTCTCTCCCTCCCATTACAACCTATCACTGTAGAAGGTCCCTTCATGCAATGGGGCCTAGACTTTATTGGAGAGATTCACCCCTCTTCTTCTGAGCAACACAAGTGGATCCTGACTGCCACAGATTACTTCACTAAATGGATAGAAGCCATACCCACTAGGAATGCCACTGATTCTGTCATCATTAGGTTCCTAGAAGACTTCATCCTATCTCGGTTTGGCTGTCCGAGGAAAATAATCACTGACAATGCTTCTGCTTTCGGGTCCAAGAGAATGGTTGATTTATGTCACAGGTACGGAATAACACTTGGTCATTCAACTGCCTATTACCCCCAGGGTAATGGCTTGGCTGAATCATCAAATAAAATCTTGGTTACAATCATTAAGAAGCTGCTGGAAGAGAACAAAAAGTCATGGCATAAAAAGTTGATACATGCTTTGTGGGCTGACAGGCTCACCACGAAGAAATGTATTGGCATGTCACCATTCCAGCTAGTTTATGGAACATAAGCAGTCTTTCCTACTAGCCTTGGAATATCATTGATCAAGCTTGTCCAGGAGATTCAGACAGAGGAAAACAATATGGTGAGAAGAGTTAATGAAACCATCCATCTTCAGTAAACAAGGGAGCAGGTGTATAGCAGAGCTGTCAGAGTTCAGGAAAACATAAAGAGGCAGTTCGACAAGAGAACCAAAGCTTCAGACTTCAAAATTGGTGACAAGGTTCTGAAATGGGATTCAAGAAGAGAGGACAAAGGTAAACATGGAAAATTTGATAGCTTGTGGCAAGGTCAATTCATCATCCAAGCCAATGTGGGCCCAAATGTTTTTTTTCTACAAGAACTTGATGGTTCAGAGCTGTTTGGGGGTCCTGTCAATGGCAGGATGCTCAAACACTATTTCTGCTAATTTTTCATTTCCAGTTCCATTTTCATTGTACATACCATTGCAGTTTTACTTTCAAGAAAACAAAGAAAATGTTTCCAAAAATAGAAAAGGTAGAGGTTCAAACATGCTCAAAACATGAACCTCTGAAGTGCAAATATTGGCTCTAACATGATCAAAACCTGAGCCAAAGAAAGGAAGACAGCTGGCCCTAACATGCTCAAAATATGGACCAGCAAAGAGCAAAGAAGAATCATCTCTAATATGCCTAAAACCAGAGCTGAGATTAAAGAGAAGAAGTGACTCAAATATGCTCAAAACCTGAGTCACAAAGAAAGAAGGATATTTCAAATTGCAGATTTCATGCCTTCACAGTTTTGTTTGCATTTTTCTACAAGTCTTCACTCCACAACAAGTCAGACAGTTTAATCCTGGCTTGGCTGTTTTTCAATTTCCTATCTTAGAATGTAGGAGAAGAAATCTGTTGGACAGTTTAATCCCTGCAGATATTAGGTTAGGTAGAGAAGCATATGAGGCCAACTGTTTAATCTGGTCTCATGGAGCAATAAGGGTAGACTTAGAATAGGTTTATTTTTGTTGTGAAAATAAAATGTAAAGGGTCTGCTAGCTCAAATGCACCCCAAAAAGAAGAAAAAATGCTAGGATTGTAGTTTGGGTAGGTAGTTTGATTGGGAAAATGTTTCTGCTGATGTAACATATTCATATTGTGGCAGCTGATCAAAGAAAGGGATGTGCCAAGCAGTAGGCAACTGGCCTACTCCAAATATCGTTTCTGGATTCTTGACTCCGTCAAGAAGAAGCCATCCCCATGTGGAGCCACTGTTAGCCCCCTTGTGAAATTCTTGACAAGCAAGCTGGGGGCTATGTCATTTTGGAGACCTTCAAGGAATGCATCTCCCCAGAAGACACATCATCCTTGAGGTCTCTCTGTGCTTTGCCCTATGAAAATGTCCGCTGATGACTTTTTGTTTCAAAAGCCTATTTCCACCCCTTACCCCTGCAAATTCTCCCTCTTTAACCTTTATTTCTCCCTTGTTTCAATTCCCCTCTAATTCCCTGAAATCCCCTCAAAATCCCCTTGAAATCCTATTTCTGCCCCTTGTTTGGCCCTATTCACCCATCATCCTTATTTTGTTACCCTTTCCCTGGCCAAAAAACACATTAAAATTGGGCTAAAATCCATGCATTTCACACAGTGGGCCTTAGCCCCTTTCGGCCCGGCTCCCGCGCCCTTTTCTTCCCATGTGACCCAGCGCCGTGACCTAAGCGCTATCCCCAAAGGTGCTTCCCATAAACCATTGAAACTTTATAATAAGACTTTATATTATAAAGTCCCCCCGCTTTCATCTCCACCGTCCGTTTAAAATATGATCCGACGGCGCGGAGTTTGCCCGATCAGTGGTCCCGACTCTCATCCCCGTGCACTGTTCAAAACCGCCGGTTTATTCCGCACTGCCTTTGGGCCATGGGCGGTTTTCTCCGATAGCCCAGCGATTCCACTGGCCGTCCGCCGCGTGTCCCCTGTACGACGGCAAAACCACTTTCTCCCCGCACATTATCTTTCAACCAGAGTCATGCAGCGAAATGAATGCACGCCATCAGATCTTGCGCGCCCCATCCGACGGTCACCCATCAACCAAGCCGCTCACCCGTTAATCCGTCTCCGCCGTACCCGATGGCCCACAGTTTGTCGCCCTTGCCGTCGATCTCCACCATAATCGACGGTCCAGATCTATTTGCCCACCATTGACCATTCCACTGCCTCCCAGTCTCGCCACGTCATTTCCACGTGTGCCCACCGTACGTCTTCCACCCCGTCGCATATATTCGTTTCGAGGTCATGTTTTTAAGGTTTTTCCTTGGAATTTCTTCCGCAGTGCGCCGACCTGTGACCTTGAACACTCTTCCACCGTGCGCTACACCTCCCACCATGGCACCTATCTGTACAATCACTCACGTCATCTCCATCACGTCCATCATCCCCACGCATGTTTTCTTCATGGCTTTCGTGTTTTGAAGGATTGTAATGGATAAAGGACCACCATAATACGCCACCTCTGTTACAACGACAATGAAATCAGGAAATATCATCTTCAGTGGCTGGAATTTATGAAAAATGACCCGGGAAGATGAACACAGGACATGCATTAAAGAGAACAGGGTTTAAAATTTGTAGAAAATCGCTCAGCACCAGATTCAAAACCCCGAGGATCAATCAAAAGGTCCTATGCACAGTAAAAGGTAATATCAGGGTTCATTCATCAGCAAAGCGTTTTTCTTCATCAAGTACAAGGCGCCCATACAACTTTTATTATGCACAACGCCCCTGAAGGAATTCCCACCAGACAACAGTTCAAAACAACCAGAGCATTTATATGGCAGACCCCTCAGTAGATTATTCTATTTTTGTTTAGAATACCAAGGGTACGACAGCCAAACCTATCAAGACCATATCCAGAGAAGATCACCTTCCACAAAGGAAGTGACAGAGATTAAATACACAGCAATCAAACAGAATGGGTCTCGACCCTGCATTCATTTTGCGTTTAAAGTTACATTTAGTGTTCACCTACCACCTCAGTCGACCTTCTGTTCATCATCTGCTATAAAGCACAGAAGGAAATTATTGTAAAGGTTGTTGATGAGATATCAGAGAAATGCAAGTATTTCCCTCTTGAGACAAAGTTCTCTGTGTAATATTGTAAGATAGGCTGAGATTTGATGTATTCAGATTGAATGTTCAAGCTGTGGGCAATGATGTACCTGATTGGTGTTGTTTTTAATATGACAAGCACATTTCTTTGGATCTACGATCTCGCGGTGGTGATGTTTTCCTTTCTCTATGTTTGTGATTGACTTGCTTTCATTTCATTATGTTTATTCAGGCTCGCATCAGAAGTTTGGCATAAGATTTACCCTTGATAGGTACCTTATGTTGCTGCTCTCCCAGCCTTTATGTTTTCTGCTTATATGTGTATATGAATATTGATTTCAATTGATTTAACCAGTGTAGTGGATGTTATTGCCTGCTCTCTGATGTATGAATTAATGAAATCCATGTTTAGATGTTCTTGTTAGGATTTAGTTAGATGATTTGAGAACACTGGGAGGTCTAGAACCCTGTCTCTGCCTCACTAGGATCTTTCCATCTCATTAAGCCTTCCTAAGATCCCTTGTCTTGCCTCTAGTTTTGTCCAAGAAGGTTTGGAGTTAAATGACCTCTGACCTGATCTATAGACAAAATTGGTTGGTTCTCCTTCATTCATTTTCAGTCCTTAATGTCCCATCCCATCAACCATCTTTTAAGATCCAAATGCTCTAGATGACTAGCCCAACTGAAAGCTTTCACATTGAAGACAAGTAAACCATTTCTTGACTCCATTGCCCAATGGCCTTGATGTTTCCCTGAGTTATCTACCTTTGCCTAGTTTCCTCTTTTCCCATCCTTGTCTTATATTGGACCTTCTTTTCCTGACTCCCAACAACCAAACATAAACAATCAAACAAACAAACCCTGTGCATATAACTAGCCTAAAACCTTAACATTTGAGCTTCAAAGACATAACACCTTTGTCTGTCATAGAGAGATCCCTCTCTGGACCTAGGAGGGCTAGATCCTAAGGTCTGAAAGTGGTTCTATGTTGTCTCATCTTTTGGTCTTGTCAACCTGGCCAAAACATGGGAACCCCAACAGGATCATTTGTCAATTTCGATAAATCTGGCATGTTTAAAGTTGCCAAAAAAGGTAAACGAGGAGGGGCCTGAGAATTCCATCTTTGGTGGGATGGGTTCCCAACATTCTGAAAAGAATAACCTGGATTTGATGAGGCACCAGGTTGCCAGAAAGAGCTCGTAGAAAATTTTGGGCCATAGGACAATCCTTGTGACCCAACATTTGGAGAAGGACCTCCTCCCAACGTAGAGTTACCATAAACCGGACCAGTTCCCCCCACTGAAGTAGTGAATGAAGAGGAAACCCCCTGATAGGGGTTCCAAGCATTAGAAAAAGGGGAAAAAGCCTGATAAGTACTCGACGAAGGGAATGAAACATTCCCTTGCTGACCAGCGAGAAACTGATTCCGTGCCCCCACTGCTGTAAATATAGGGTTCCAACCGGTAAAGGTAGTCGAACTCTGACCTCCAGACCAATGGTTAAAAATCTGAGTCTGGGAAGTAAAAGGAAAATACCCTAAGGAAGGATTCAAACTAGGAACATGCCCACTTCCGAAGGGGAACCCTTGAAAAGAAGCCGACCCACTAGCCATAGAGTACATGGGTGCAGATGCAGCTGCAACAGTGGAAAAGGAAAACGAAGGAATCCCACTAATGGGCATTCCAAAACAAAAGGGACTATATGGAGAAGCTTGTGCTTGGGTGTGACCAGAGCCAAACACAACAGTACTAGAAGCAATTGAAGATATAGCAATTGTGCCTCCTCCTTCTACCGAAGCAGGATTCTGAATGGTTGCAACACTCACAGCCGAAGTCGCGTTCCCAGTCGTGGCCATCGAAAGGTATGAATAAGATGGATAAGGAATTTCTGGTCTTGCAGACTCAAGTCCAATGTACTCAACAACAAACGGATAATCAGGAGGAAGAGGAGATGGAAGTGACTGTTTTGGGAAATAACTCCCTAGAGGTCGTTGGGTCAAAAACCTCCACAGATCGGGGCATGCTATTCAAGGACTCACACAACCAAACTTGTATGCTAAAAACTAGATAACATTGATTGTAGAACTCACCCGTAAATCCTACGTTTGATGTAGATCCCGCGGGGTCCAAACCCCCAGCAACCCTTCTTCATCTTCAACCTGGAAATCAAGAAAGAACATGCACAGAAATCTAGTTGTACATCATATATCTCTCCTAAATTTTAGTGTAATCCATGTGAAACATCATATAAAGGATAATAAATTCTTAATTAACAATCCTTTCACATATGCAAGCAGATATTAACACGTGAATTCAGGAACAAGATGGTTCTTCTTCATTACGAACATCATGTACAATAATAGAAAGGTGGAGAGATCACCTGAATCCTTCCACGATCTTCGAATAGACCGTTGTCCGGATCCGTCCCGCCCTTGCCTCACTAGGATTCTTTCAGGACTTGTGCACATGAGATGACATATAAACTGATGAACATCTCCAGGAAACAAGGGTTTCCTGTAAAAACCTGGGAAGTGCAGGAGGCACGGGAAATCAGACTTGAATTGGGCTCCAACAGAGTATAATGTCTATAATTTTCTCCCTCTCCTAGGCCATGCATGTGAGGGGCTTTTATACTCCCTCAAAGTAGTTTCAATCAGTTGGAAACAGTTGGCCACGGGCTGGGGTGGTTGAATTACGGGAATAACCATCAACCCAGCCTCGAAAATAGGGATTTTTACATATTTTTTAATGATTTTAATGGCATACGTGGAAAAGTATCTATGGACTCACGTATACACACGAAAAAGTCTGGGCATACCCGCGTATGGGATTTTAAACACTGCTTTTTATGAACTTTATTCAAGTCTGTGGGAATGGGTGCCCAAGGCCAAAAAGATAATCATGAATCACATGAGGGTGAAAAATGATGCTATAACAGATGCCCCCTAGTATATGAGGTCAGAAGGGGTACATGATGGCCGAAATATTTTATGTGCATAGAAAGAACTTTGCGAGGACAAGAGAGGACTTCACCAGATTTCAGCCTGCCGAAAACCAATGAAAGAAAATAGAGAGTCAACTCATGTCTGAGGCGGGCATACCCATGCTCAATCAAAAATATATCATATAGAAAGTACATAAAAGATCTAGAATGTATACAAGTATAGTTGAACTGAAAGTACATAATGAATCATCTGAGCACGGCCCAGAAGTACAAGTCAGAATCAATGTCCGAGTATCACATATATCAAACTGATCAATAGTGCTGAAAATGGATGTCTGATCACAAAAGTAACTGAATCTCTAGGTATCAAATCATAAGGGGTGGAACACATGGTACAATCATGCAACTCGGGAGACAACATATAGGATGCTGCTGTACTGACACTGCAACATATAAGGGTGGACGACATCACTGGAAGAAACTTAATGGACTGTCAAAAGTGAACCGAAATATGTTGATGCAACCAGAGGTCTTCACCGATCTCGATGGCACAATTCTACACAATGGGAATAAATGAGCTGAAGTCGACCATGTGAGAAATCGTTGGATTACCGGTCAATAATGTATACCGTTAACCAACGCGAGACAACCCACCAATAATGAAAATGAGTGTCAAGGTGCCCCAATACAATCTAACAAGTGCGAATGAATGAGTTGAAGTCGAACACTTGGAAGAATCTACCAATCAGGAGGCAATGATGAAACCCCACTGTCGATAGAGAAGAGTCTGCCACTAATGAATGCAAACCCTAGGGTACTGACAAAAGACTCTAGACCTTATTCCCAGAGCAATGAGTCGGAGTCGATGGGAAAAGATCTGCTGGAAGGAAGGCATTAAGGCATCCCAGATCAGTCCAGCGTGAGTGTAACCCGTAGGCCAATATTTGGAAGGAATCAGATGAATCAGAGTGACGGAACCAAACCAAAGTAAGTTTCCGACATGCAGAAGATGAAGCTAGTGCACGGAAGAAACCCTCTAAGCCAACCAATAATGAAATTTGACACAGAGGCGAGATATCCACCGATAGGGTCAAATGGAAATCAAGGTGCTGCACGAATCCCAAGTGTCATAATGTATGTTGATGTCAAACACAGGGGAAACCCCTCAGTCAAAGACCCATAATGATGGTCAAATGCTGAGCACAAGGTCAACTATTAATGACGGAAATAGGGCCAGGGTGGGGCTCTAGGTTTACTCTCAGAGAAATATCTCGTAGTCAATGAGAGACAAACCCGCCAGCAAGAAGTCAATGGAGACCTTCTCAAACCAGCACAAGCAGAAGACCAAAACATCTAATGTGATAGAACAAGAGACTGACAAGACCGGGTAGGCCGACTGAAATAATGAGTCAAGAGACACCGCAGAATGGCCGAATCTGGTTAAACTTTTCTTGAACAAAAGCACAACTCGTGAAGACCATGGCAGTAAAAATGACACTGTATAAGTCTATTATGCAGGAGGCAAAAACAAACCCTCCATATGATTGGAAGAGATAACCAATCAGGGGAGGACTGACTACTGAAACAAGGAAAAATTTGAACCTAGGTCAAAACTAAAACCATCCCAAATGAAGGAAATATATAAGTGTATGTGCTTTGTTCAAGGGCGACAAACTAATACTGTACTGCCATCAAATTACGAAGTAACATCCTGTTCCCGCTCTTTTTGTTATATTTTATTTTTTTTGTCTTTTTCATATAATAAGCCTAAAAAAAAATAAAAGAATGCTATGGTACAATGGATAGAATGAGTATCAAGAAACAGATGCACTAGTTCCTGGGATAGGAACGATCCTATGCTCAATGCAAGGTGGCAGAAACTGGTAAGCGATACTCAAAGGAATGTTCCATCCATGGGTAAAAAGGGTGTCAAGTCGTGATAGCTAAGTGCATGCAATGGTTAACTTGTACAGATAGTCAAGGTCAAAAGATGGCTTAAACATCGAGTCCAAATGAAGCCGGCTAAAGGCCAGGATAAACAAGTAGCCAGTATGCAATGCAGTAGTACAACTCAACAACACCAGGGAGCCTCTAGGGTAATAGCCAGAAAAATGATAGTGAAGAAGAAGAAGAATGAAGCTTCAACACATAAGTCATTGCAGGATTAAAGAGGACTCCCGAGCCTAGAGGAAACGCAGCATGGGAAACAAGTGCTAGCGAGGAACTAACTAGGAAGCCCATGTAAAGGAAGGCTCTACCACCAAGTCATGATTAAATAATTGGCGAGTGAAATGGGTGAAATACTCATGACTTGATGGGATCGACCCTAGGGCAAGTGATGAGAATGGAGGCTAGTATGAAAAATGCAACGGAAAAGTGGATTCGCTAACCTATATGCCAGTGAAGATCATATACCTGCCATGACGGGTCAGTAGTCATGGATCAAAAACCAGAAAAATCTCAACTTCATCAAAATGTACTTGAAAATATACCAATCTGGGCACTTACAAGCATCCGGGTTATGCAGCATAAGATAGATTGAAAAAATAATCATAAATTTTTTTTGTAAAAATTTTCAATTTCTGGGCATAAATACACATGTTACCTCACATTTGGTTCATTGTTACTTTCTGATTTGGGAAAAAGAGCTTTGGAGAAAAAGCCTCTTTCATCAAAACAGGAGCAATTGGTGATCAAACTTCGCTGAATCAGTCAGGTAAGCTCTTAATCCATCATTATTATCAATTTTGTCCATTAATAGAGTTAAAATTTGGAAATTTCACCATAGAAATATTTGTTTTAATTTAGGGCTCTGCGCATACGCGGGTTTGTATGGACCAAGCCGCGTATATACGCGACTGTGTACAGGGTAAGTCGTGTATGCGCAACCCCAAATGTAAAAAAGCGTTTCTAATGGACAAATGAATGATTTTTTTCAGGATGACTATCACATGGAGGGAACGTGAGCATAGTACAATTGAAAATGAAGTAATGCAAGATTAATAATCGCTCAATATCCTCTGAAATTGTGGATTGCTCAAATTTTTCAAAATGCCAAATATGAAGAGTAATTTCCGGTTACTTGAAATGCTAGTAAATTATTGGGAACCGGAGGAATATTGCTCCATGATAGATCAAATTCCCATACACATAGAGGTAGAAGACATCTACTTCATTACTGGACTCTCACGGAGGGGAGACCCAGTAGATTTTCACAGCAAGCCTTTGGGAGGGCTTACTGTGGATGACTATGTTCACGTCTACTGTGTAGAGGGGTCCAAGAAAGTAGGGACTCAGATTGCTATCAAAGATTTGAGAGATCTACACATGAAGATTCTCCTATTTACCATTGGCAGGGTAGCAGGATCTGCTTCCTTGCATCAGGCATCCTGGACCCAGATGAGCATAGCTGTGGAATTCCTAGCTCACCTGTATGATTGGTGTACAGCTCTATTAATGAACATGAAGCAACAATTGACCTCCATTCGAAAAGAAAAAACAAAACATTTCGGGTATGGGACCATCTTGATGACATTCTTCTTTGAGAAGATTCTTGGGCTTCGACCCAAAGTGATCTCTTCCATCAACAGCCCAAGAGACCTAAGAATTGCCCGATGGGAAGATATGATGAAGAGACTGGGGGGAAGTGAATTTCCCCGAACCACCTGGGATGACAAGTTCTTCCAATGGTGGGCGGAACAATTCATCGCAGTGGAGGACTACCCCTATGCCGGGATGGATTTCTGCGGTGATCCAGACCTCATCCTTCCACCTGGCGCGGCATGGGGCACAATCGGTAAGATTGCAATTTTTTAATTATATGATTTTTTTGGATTTTTTCAATATATGTGAAAACAAAACATGTTTTTTGATTGGATTCAAAATGACTTACAATATTATGATGACCATGATATAGATATTGGACCAGTCCATCCTGAGGGCTACCCACGACATAAGCGCCGCAGAGGCGAGGCAGATACTGTAGACCCAGATAGGACCCTCCGTGCTGTACAGAGGAACTTGGAAGGTTTAACTCGCCAAGTGCCTATGGCTGCAGTGGAAGATCTACCCGAGGCCATCCAGAGACGGGTAGTGGGAGTACCACGTGACTGGGTGCGATTATTCCGCCGAGTCGCTACTGCAATCATGTTCTATAGGAACACGAATTTTGGGCAGGGACCACAGGAGTAGATAGATATGATTAGTGGATGACTGTATATTTTTGATACTGAACATGATCAGGCATAAGCCCTAATTTTTGTATGACTTATGGATCCAAATTTTGTATAGTTTTTGAACATTTTGATGATATATATATACAACGATTTTTGATGTGATGTGAAAAATGTATAACAAATGCATGATGTTTTTTATGATTAAACTTTAATGTATGGAATGATTAATATGCCAATCAATTGCTTGATTAGCTAATGAGTCTTCCATCCAATTGTTTGCTCGAGGAATATGAATGAATGTTAAAAATTGAAATGATCTTCGTAACAAACGAACCCTCAAAAACAACCGAAGTAAAAATGGATCTCGAACCCGATAAGTATTGTTCAACTGCGACACCACCAGCTGGGAGTCCAAGAAAACTACCAACGAATCAACACCCAAAGATATTTCCTCTGAGAGTAGATAAATAACTACAGTGTATTCTGCTATATTATTGGAAGCAGGACCAATGCAGACTCCTCTTGATACTAACAGCTGACCGGATGGGTGATGAAGCACACAAGCCACAGAAGCCAAGTTCTGGGTGTGTCTACTAGCACCATCGATGAAACCATAATGACTCATGACATTCGACACAACCTGCCAAAGCAGATCAAAAACATCACCATCACATCAAAGACCTAAAAACCAGATATGTACAAAACAAAACTAACTATATACAAAAGTAAGATGCCAGGACGAAGCCTAGGCATAATACCTTTTCAAATAAAGCCCATTTCTGGGCTCCGGCAACTCATTTCCTTCAAAATCAACCAAGGTATATGCTCCCTTTTTAAGGAATTTTTTAACGATGAAGGGGCCATACCACATAGACTTAAATTTTCCTACGCCCAAGGCATCCTTCTCTTGGGCATAGACCGAAACAAGATCACCTTCCGAGAAAACCCTAGGTTTGAACGCCTTATCGTAGTAAACTTTGACTCGTTTCTTATGCGCCTCATTCATCGTGGCGACATCCTGACACTGCTCATCAAGATGTTCCAGATGAAGGAGACGTTCTTCAAGACTAGAAGTGTCAGGAAGAAGCTCAACAACTAACTTAAGAGAAGGAATCTCACATTCAATGGGAAATATGGATTCTAGCCTGTAAACTAGTTGAAACGGAGTAAAGCCAGTTGCAGTTTTTACTGACGTCCTATATGCCCAAAGTGCAGGATACAACATGATATGCCAGTTGGATCAAGCTTTATTAATTGTCCTTTGAAGAATGGTCTACAGGGATTTGTTCACAGCTTCCACTTTCCCATTGGCCTGAGGATAATACGGAGATGAATGCTCCTGCCAGAACCTAATTTTAGAGCCAACTCAGCCATCATGCTATTCTGAAAATGACTACCATGATCAGTGACAATCTCTCTAGGAATACCAAAATGAGCAATGACCTGGTTGAAAAGAAAAAGAGTTGTTGTCTCACCATCATTCCCAAAAGTAGGCATAGCCTCGACCCACTTCGTAAAGTAGTCTACTGCTACAATAATGTACTTGTGACCTTTAGTCGAGGGTGGGTTACAAGTAGTATAATCAATACCCCACTTTGTAAAGGGACCGACATTAATGACCGGAAAAAACGGAGCTGGATGAGCACGCATTTTTCGAGTATAGATTTGACACGGATGACACTTTTTGACCGACTCCATACAATCTTTGAAAATTGAAGGCCAAAATTATCCAGCACGCAATATTTTTTGGGCTGTAGCAAGCCCAGATAAATGACCACCACAAGCTCCACTGTGGCAACCATTCAACACAGCCTCAGCTTCTTCGAGAGTTAAGAAACGTCTCAGGATTGAATCAACCCCTCGACGGTATAAAGAATCACCAATAATCAAGTAATTTTTAGCCAAGTGGCGCAACTGACGGCGCTCATCTTTCGAAAAAGTAGAGGGAAACTTCACAGTCTGAAGATATACAATGATATCTCCATACCAAGGATCCTGTGGAGAGATGAAAAACAAATTTTCATCCGGGAAGGATTCATCATAGACTATCTCTTCTCCATAGGGCAACTCAGAGATTAATTCCGCGAAAACTAAAGATTTCTTGGACTTGGCAGACATAAACTCAAGATAAAATTCTTGCAAAATCACAATCCATCTATTGTATTTGCCCCCAATCACTCACCTACTAAGAACAAACTGAAATGGATTGGCAGCTGCCAAAACATAATTTTTTCGTAGAAGAATATAATGTTTGAGTCGCTGTACAACATGAACAGCTGCTAAAGCCAGCTTCTCTATCGGAGTATACCGGAGTTCAGGTCCTAGCAAGCCTCGACTAAGATAGTATATAACATGCTCTGCAAGAGCATCGTCCTCCTGAACCAGAACCATACCAATGGTAGATTCTGCTGCTACAAGATACAAAAGGAAATCCCTGCTATAATCAGGTGGACTCAATAAAGGAGCAGAGGTCAATGCTTTTTTCAAAGCATCGAATGAGCGTTGAGCGAAGTCATCCCAAAAGAATGGAACTCCCTTCTTCAACAATCTCATAAATCCTTTGGTAAATTCAGCATAATTTACGATAAATATCCGAAGAAAATTCGCTTTTCCTTGTAGACTTTGAAGTTGAAGAATAGACGACGAGGGAGGCAACTGAAGTATTGCCTCAACCTTGAAGGGATCTACCCTAATCCCTTCCGAAGACACAATGAATCCCAATAACCGACCAGATGTAACCGCAAAAACACACTTTTTCGGACTCAACCTAATCTTTTATAAACGACATCGTTCAAATACTTGACGGAGGTGAGCAGGATGATCAATTCTCTTTCGAGAATGAGCAGCTAAATCATCCAAATACGCCTCGATAATATGTTTGATGTCGTGGAAGGCATATGACATGGCCCGCTGAAATGTAGCCCTAGCATTTTTAAGACCAAAAGGCATCTTCTTGTAAGCAAAAGTACCCCAGGGACAAATAAAGGCAGTCTTATGCTAATCTTCAGGACGGATAGTAATCTGATTATATTAGGAGAAACCGTCCATGACGAAGAAAATTTTGTTACCGGCACACTCATCGATAATATGATCTATAAATGGTGTGGGGTAATTATCTTTCGGACATGCTTTATCAAGGTCTCTGAAATCAATGCAAACTCGAATCGTTCCTTGTTTTTTATCCACGGGAACAGGATTCGAAACCCACTCCGTCAAAGGAACAAGGAAAATAAATCCTACTTTGAGCAGCTTCTCCACCTCAGCTTTGATAGCTGCAACGTTCCTAGGATTGACCAGACGAAGATTTTGCCTCACAGGCTTAGCATTTTCGTAAGTCTTGATCTCATGCTGGACAATAGATGGATCTATACCAGGCATTTCCTCATAAGACCAAGTGAACACATCCCTAAACTCTTTAAAGAGATCTGTGTAAATCTGAATCTCTTCAAGGGAACATTCAGCTCCGATGAAGACGTTCTCTATAACATTGGGATCCCTGGAAATGTTCACCAGGATAGTTGGAGAAATCACAGCCATGTTCCCTTCAGCATATACCTGTGTTGGTGCTAAAGTGTTCAGGACTGGGTGAACAGGACCAGGAGACAAAGAACATGGAAAACTTGATTCAACTTCGCTCAAATCAAGTAAAAAGTAAGACCGATGATGCAAATCATCCCATGGTCTATCTATACCAGTCATAGCTTCCAGGATGGCCTCTTCAGATGGAAGAGTGGTATCAAGGAAATCCTAGGCGGAAGAACAACTAAGTGTCCAAGCCGGAGCCACATCGCCATCCAACTCCTTTGGAGAAAGAGAAGCTGGAATGGTCTCTGTAGAGTCAACAATAGATTGATAAGAAATCTCAGCTGCAGACATTGGAAATGCCATTCCACGCACTTGACCTTTCGCTAATGTGGAGGTAGGGGAAGGTAAGGTCCAAGGGTCCGAAAAATAATGAGTTCTAAAGAACTCTCTTTGAATAGGAGCCCTGGAGGATGAAATTGCATTTATATGAACGGTAGGAGGTGGAATATCAAAAGTACCCATCAAAGAAGAATTCATTCCAACCCCTAAATTCTCAACAGGGGGCTTGGTATTATCCACCTTTGGAATAGTTGAGTCAGTAGATGCATTCGGGTCTACAGGAGAACAGTCCAGTTGATCAACTGTAACAATCCTCCCTTCTTGAGGGAAACAAATAACCCAAAATAATGAGAATGCAATGGCATCCATCTCATAAATCCAGTTTCGCCCCAACAGAAGGTTGTAGTCCAAGCTTGCATCAACTATCTCAACCTCTATATTTACAGTTTTGCCCCCAACACAGATGGGAAAAGCTGGGACAATACCACGCGGTCTGTGAGAATGACCATCAAACGCAGTCAGAAGAGTAGAAGATGGAGCAACTGCGGGAGATCCAATTCCCTTCCAACATGCGAGAGACATCACACATGTGGAAGCGCCCTCATCAACGACCGTTCGAAAGATATTGAATTTCCGAAACGAAGATTTGATATGAAAAGCCATATGATGGGGGAGTCTCTTTTTAAAATTAGAAATATCGAATGTAATCACAAGAGAGTCTTTTGGATCGACAGCCCCAATAACAGTGAGCAGAGCACTGCGCTGAGCTGGACAAGACTGGAGCACCTCAAGAGCTGACATGACACAAGGACTCTGCGCCAGATCTTCCACAATAGAGTAGTTATGGGCAGCCCTGGCATTTGGATTAATCATCGTACGCTTGGTAGATGCTTTTGGCATCTGAGGTATAGGCTCAACAGTAGGCCTCGTAATATGTAGCGACTCAGTACCATCGGGAGCACCCTTGGCTTTCGAAGACTCATCTTCGCCATAATCACAAGATCTCGTGGCGATATTCGTGTGAGCACTCATCATGTATATGTTTGACGGATTTTCCCCTTCCTGGGTGCCCCCAGAGGAAGCCCCAGTATTTTGATTTGCGCCAACAACTAGTTGTTGCCCTTGGGGAAAAGGGTTTGTCAACATAGCCTAGGAACTAGAAGAACCCTGCTGAGCTAACAAGCGCTGCGCATCTTGAATTTTAGGGAAAAGGGTGAGTAAGATGGTCTCCAACACATAACTTGCATGGAAACTTCACTTTATTTTTATCCTTTGGACCCTCTCCAACATGCTCGTTGGATTTATTTGCGTTACCCTTCCCATTCTTGCCCTTTTTCTTATTATTATTGTTTCGTCCCTTCTTCTTCCCTTCGGATTGAGAAGGCGATGACTCAGCAGGCACAGCCTGACCAGAAGAAGCAGATTGTATAGACAACTGCTGCAATTGACTAAGTAGGTTAGCTGCACCACTATTGACCGACCCAATAAGTCCATCACCATGAGGACCAGGTTTAGTCTTGGATATGTCTAATTTGGAGCGAGGAGCATTAGGAAAATATTTATGAAGGACACCAGACTGAGAATATATCAATTCAAGCTGTTGGGCCCTGAAAATAGCATGCTCCTCAGAAAATACCCCTGACAGGGATACATCCTTAGAAATATCTGACTGCAGAGATTTCAAAAACCATTCCAAAATGAATTCACCTGGAATATAAGCTTTAATAAGCCTCTTCCTTCTCCACCATTCCTGAATATGGTCAGAAATGTGGGTTGCGTCATCCTGCTTAAAATTAGCTAGGAGTTCAGTCGCAGCATCATAACGGACGGGAAACTGGAAATGATTTAGAAATATAGTAGCCAGATCTCCAAAAGTAGCAAAACTTTCCCCAGCTAACTCAATGTACCACTTGGCAGCATTTCCAGTCAAGGTGCGTTGAAACAATCTCAACCTAATCGAATCCTCGATCAGGGAGTTAGATGAACACCATAAATGGAAAGTGGTGATATGATCAGCCGGGTCCTCTCCATTCTTGCCTTCAAACTTTGGAATGTCTAAAGGTAGTTTGGTAGGAACCAGAGGCCACCTCGGACTATATCGGATCGGATCATTCGTCAATTTCGACAAATCTGGCAAGTTTAACGTTGCCAGAAAAGGTAAACGAGGAGGAGCCTGAGGATTCCATCCTTGGTGGGATGAATTCCCAACATTCTGAAAAGAATAACCTGGATTTGATGAGGCACCAGGTTGCCAGAAAGAACTCGTAGAAAATGTTGGGCCATAGGACCTAGCATTTGGAGAAGGACCCCCTCCCAACGTAGAGTTAGCATAGACCAGACCAGTTCCCCCCCCCCCGAAGTAGTGAATAAGGAGGAAACCCCCTGGTAGGGGTTCCAAACGTTAGAAAGAGGGGAAAATTTTTGATAAGCACTTGACAAAGGGAAAGAAGCATTCCCTTGTTGACCAGCGGAAAACTGATTCCCTACCCCCACTGCTATAAATACAGGGCTCCAACTTGTAAAGGTAGTCGAACTCTGACCTCCAGACCAAGGGTTAAAACTCTGAGTCTGAGAAGTAAAAGGAAAAGACCCTAAGGAAGGATTTGAACTAGGAATATGCCCACTTCCGAAGGGGAACCCTTGAAAAGAAGCTGACCCACTAGCCATGGAAGACATGGGTGCAGATGCAGTTGCAGCAGTGGAAAAGGAAAACGAAGGAATCCCACTACTGGGCATTCCAAAACAAAAGGGACCAGATTGAGAAGCATGTGCTTGGGTGAAACCAGAGCCAAACACAGCAGTACTAGAAGCAATCGAAGATATAGCAATTGTGCCTCCTCCTTCTACTGAAGCAGGAGTCTGAATTCCTGCAGCACTCACAGCTGAAGCTGTGTTCCCAGTCGTGGCCATCGAAAGGTATGAATAGGATGTATAAGGACTTTCTGCTCTTTCTGACTCAGGTCTGATGTACTCAACAACAAATGGATAATCAGGAGGAAGAGGAGATGGAAGTGATTCAGAAAGCTGAGATACTTCCTCTACTTCTACTTCTTCTTCTTGCGGAAATAAGACTCTCGAGGTGAGCGAAGCGCTCCTCTCGGAACCAACACCGGAACCAACTACAAAACCTTCAAGCCCTAGTGGAGGATCTCTCTCCACTGCGTTAGATACCACTGGGTGATATTCACCTGCTATATTACTCCTACGCCTTCTTGAAGAAGGCTCAACACTTTCGGGAGATAACCCCCGAACTCTCCTCGATCGATGAGGCGCTTGATCAACCACTTTAACATATTAATTAGACTCAAAAAAGTTTAAAGCTAAGCAAGCTAGGAGAAAAGAGCACTCACTACAAAAATCCCTAAGATGCAACCAAGCAAGCAGCCTTCAGGTATTTCCGCTCTTGGTGATTAGGACCGGACACCAAAATACGAGAAAGCGAAAAATAGGACCTCCCGAAAGTATTCTAGGATAATTACGGCCCAAGCCTACTAGCGAAGGTAACAAAAATAGTTACGCCGACCTCCTAACAACAGCCTTTTCCGGTGCAAGTACCCAAGCTTCACCGGGGAACCCTCCAGAAGTACTGCTGGAAGTGATACAACGTCTGCCTCAGGTACCATGGGTATTCCCCCCCGTAGTCACCTGTGTGGTACCTAGGAATGGAAACTAAGGGCACCAATCTGTGTCAACAGCCGGGCAGAACGGTCTTAAGGCAAGATCCAGTAAATCGGAGAGGGGGTATCTCTCTTCTCAACCTTCACTTCCCCTCGCGCTTGACTCTCTGGAGGAGAGCTTTCCCGGTCCACCTAACGGTGTTGGATTTCGCTCATTTAATAAACTTCTATGTTTTAGTTTGAGCAGCCTTGGAGAGTTAACTCTCCACTCACCTAATCCAAGGCCCTAGAACCTAGCTAGTTGATGTATGACACTTAATAAAAAACTTGCTAGTTGTTTTTAAATGAATGCGCTTATTTTAGTTGGCTGTTATATTAAGTGAAGGGAATATGGAAATGAAACTCGTGATGTTTTATGATGTAGAAGAGAAATTAATGAAAACCAAACTACATGCAGATGCAGTAATTGCCTTTCGATGAAGAGAAATTTCTACACGGGTTCTACGAGACTATTTTTTTCTTTTCAGATATCAAACCTCACACTCGCAAAATTTATGAAAAATTCTACAAATGTTTAAGTGCACCTAATGCAAATTACTAAGAGCATTTCAATTCTAAGATGAAAAATCTAAAAAAGCAAAGAGAAATTTCCAGGAATCCCTCAGTTCTATCACTTTTCTGGTTGTCCACAAAGCCAGTTCCCAAATCAGAAACTCTCAATATAAAGACACCACAATATGCTCGAAATAAGAGAAAGAAACCAATGAAAATTCCCTTCCCAAATCAAGTCAGAAACCGAAGGTAAGAAATCTCAACAAGGCTTCAAAAGATGGAAAGAAACCAAAACAAAAATGCAAAACAAAGGCAATGGAAAAACAAAATGTTTTTGAGCTTTTGAATTTTATAAAAGAAGACTTCAAAGAGACGAAGAAAACTATTCAATTACCAAGCCAAACAATCTCCAAATTTCAAGCAAAACTCCAAAAATAATGCTCCAAATCTTATAGTGCCACTTAGTAGCAAGATTTATACGAGCAAAAGGAAGACAAGAAACTCAGTAACTTAGCCCAGAAGAATAGCACAATATTGCAGCAAATAAAACTTCAAAGAACCAAGAATGACTCTTCAAAATTGCAACAAGACCTAGTCCGATGAAAACAAGAAAACCAACCGAAAAGTAGGCAAAAATTAAAGTGCAAGGAAAAACATAAAGTGAGGAAAGAGCATATGAGAATAAACTCTCTGTTCTGATTAAGCAGAACAACCAAGAATCCTTGGAAAGAGATCTTGGTACTCGAACCAGAAATGCAAGCACTAAAAAAAACAAGATTTGCCAAATGAGCCAGTCTTTAACCAAATAAGAGAGAAAAAGACTAATAACCACCTTCAACACAATCCAGAGACTATAAGGACACTGCAGAGACAGGTCACCACAGGCAGACAAGACCAAAAAGTCAAGAAATCAAAAATTTCAAAATTTTCCCAGGCATATGCTACTTATCAGTTTTGCAACAAGCGTGCATACGCGACTGTGGCAAAGGAAAAACACGTATACGCGACTCCCTTTGCCAAAACCTGCGTGTATATGCGACTGTGTATAGGAAAACTAGCGTATGGAAATGCAAATAATGAAAAATAAAAATGATCAAGCCTGGCTAAAGAACCAGGTCATTAGTCTAACTGAGAAAAAACTAACTGGATTGGAAATAATGATAAAAACTGTCGGAAACCTTTAAAACAGCTGAAACCACCCAACAGGGGAATCACAAGAATGCGATCCCTAGTGGAGTCGCCAGTTCTGTTTCGGGAAATAACTCCCTAGAGGTCGTTGGGTCAAAAACCTCCACAGATCGGGGCATGCTATTCAAGAAGGACTAACACAACCAAACTTGTATGCTAAAAACTAGATAACATCGATTGTAGAACTCACCCGTAAATCCTATGTTTGATGTAGATCCTGTGGGGTCCAAACCCCCAGCAACCCTTCTTCCTCTTCAACCTAGAAATCAAGAAAGAACATGCACGGAAATCTAGTTGTACAACATATATCTCTCCTAAATGTTAGTGTAATCCATGTGAAACATCATATAAACAATAATAAATGCTTAAATAGCAATCTTTTCACATATGCAAGCAGATATTAACACGTGAATCCGGGAACAAGATGGTTCTTCTTCATTACGAACAACATGTACAATAATAGAAATGTGGAGAGATCACATGATTCCTTCCACGATCTTCGAACAGACTGTCGTCCGGATCTGTCCCGCCCTTGCCTCGCTAGGATACTTTCAAGACTTGTGCACACGAGATGACATATAAGTTGATGAACATCTCCAGGAAACAAGGGTTTCCTGTAAAAATCTGGGAAGTGCAGGAGGCACGGGAAATCAGACTTGAACTAGGGCTCCAACAGAGTATAATGTCTATAATTTTCTCTCCCTTAGGCCATGCACATGAGGGGCTTTTATACTCCCTCAAAGTAGTTTCAATCTGTTGGAAACAGTTGGCCACGGGCAGTGGTGGTTGAATTACGGGAATAACCATCAACCCAGCCTCGAAAATAGGGATTTATATATATATTTTTAATGATTTTAATGGCATACGTGGAAAAGTATCTATGGACTCACGTATACATGCGGAAAAGTCTGGGCATATCCGCGTATGGGATTTTAAACACTGTTTTTTATGAAATTTATTCAAGTCTGTGGGAATGGGTGCCCAAGGCCAAAAAGACAATCATGAATCACATGAGGGTGAAAAATGATGCATACAAGTTACCAAAAAGATAATCATGGTAAACAAAACTTCAAAGAGACCAAGAAAACTATCCAATTACCAAGCCAAACAGTCTCCGAATTTCAAGCAAAACTCCAAAAATAATGCTCCAAATATTATAGTGCCACTTAGTAGCAAGATTTATACGAGCACAATGAAGACAAGAATCTCAGTAATTCAGCCCAGAAGGATAGCCCAATCTTGCAGCAAACAAAACTTCAAAGACCCAAAAATGACTCTTCAAAAATTGCAACAAGACCTAGTCACATGAAATCAAGAAAACCAACCGAAAAGCAGGAAAAAATTAAAGTGCAAAGCAAAACATAAAGTGAGGAAAGAGAATATGAGCAGAAGCTCTTTGTCATGATTAAGAAGAACAGCCAAGAATCTCCAGAAAGAGATCTTGGTCCATACGAACCCGCGTATGCGCAGAGCCCTAAATTAAAACAAATATTTCTACGGTGAAATTTCCAAATTTTAACTCTATTAATGGACAAAATTGATAATAATGATGGATTAAGAGCTTACCTGATTGATTCGGCGAAGTTTGATCACCGATTGCTCCTGTTTTGACGAAAGAGGCTTTTTCTTCAGAGCTCTTTTTCCCAAATCAGCAAGTAACAATGAACCAAATGTGAGGTAATATGTGTATTTATGCCCAGAATTTGAAAATTTTTGCAAAAATTTGTTATGCTTATTTTTTTCAATCTATCTTAAGCTGCATAACCCGGATGCTTGGAAGTGCCCAGATTGGTATATTTTCAGGTACATTTTGATGAAGTTGAGATTTTTCTGGTTTTTGATCCATGACTGCTGACCCGTCATGGCAGGTATGTGATCTTCACTGGAATATAGGTTAGGGAATTCACTTTTCCGTTGCATTTTTCATACTAGCCTCCATTCTGATCACTTGCCATAGGGTCTATCCCATCAGGTCATGAGTATTTAACCCATTTCACTCGCCGATTTTTAAATCATGACTTGGTGGTAGAGCCTTCCTTTACATGGGCTTCCTAGTTAGTTCCTCGCTATCACTTGTTGCCCATGCTGTGTTTTATGTAGGCTCGGGAGTCCTCTTTAGTCCCGCCATGAATTATGTGTTGAAGCTTCATTCTTCTTCTTCTTCACTATCACTTTTCTGGCTATTACCCTAGAGGCTCCCTGGTGTTGTTGAGTTGTACTACTGCATTGCATTATGGCTACTTGTTTATCTTGGCCTTTAGCCGGCTTCATTTGGACTCGATGTTTAAGCCATCTTTTGACCTTGACAGTCTGTACAAGTTAACCATTGCATGCACTTAGCTATCACGACTTGACACCCTTTTTACCCATGGATGGAACATTCCTTTGAGTATCACTTACTAGTTTCCGCCACCTTGCATTGAGCATAGGATCGTTCCTATCCCAGGAACTAGTGCATTTGTTTCTTGATACTCATTCTATCCATTGTACCATAGCATTATTTTATTATTTTTCAGGATTATTATATGAAAAAGACAAAAAAATCAAATATAACAAAAAGAGCGGGAACGAGATGTTACTTCGTAATTTGATGGCAGTACAATATCAGTTTGTCGCCCTTGAACAAAGCACATACACTTATATATTTCCTTCATTTGGGATGGTTTTAGTTTTGACCTAGGTTCAGCTTTTGCCTTGTTTCACTGGTCAGTCCTCCCTCGATTGGTTATCTCTTCCAATCATATAGAGAGTTTGTTTTTGCCTCCTGCATAACAGACTTAAACAATGTCATTTTTACTGCCATGGTCATCACGAGTCGTGCTTTTGTTCAAGGGAAGTTTAACCAGAGTCGGCCATTCTACGGTGTCTCTTGACTCATTATTTCAGTCGGCCTACCCGGTCTTGTCAATGTCTTGTTCTATCACATTAGATGTTTTGGTCTTCTACTCGTGCTGGTTTGAGAAGGTATCCATTGAATTCTTGCTGGCGGGTTTGTCTCTCATCGACTACGACATATTTCTCTGAGAGTAAACCTAGAGCCGCACCCTGGCCCTATTTACATCATTGATAGGTGACCTTGTGCTCAGCATTTGATCATCATTATGGGTCTTTGACTGAGTGGTTTCCCCTGTGTTCGACGTCAGCATACATTATCACACTTGGGATTCATGCAGTACCTTGATTTCCATTTGACCTTATCGGTGGATATCTCGCCTCTGTGTCAGCTTTCATTATTGGTTGGTTCCGAGGGTTTCTTCCGTGTGCTAGCTTCATCTTGTGCATGTCGGAAACGTACTTCGGTTTGGTTCCGTCACTCTGCTTCATCCGATTCCTTCCAAATCTTGGCCTGCGGGTTACACTCGCGCTGGATTGATGTGGGATGCCTTATTACCTTCCTTCCAGTAGATCTTTTCCCATCGACTCCGACTCATTGCTCTGGGAATAAGGTCTAGAGTGTTTTGTTAGTACCTTAGGGTTTGCAGTCATCAGTGGCAGACTCTTCACTATCAACAGTGGGGATTCATCATTGCCTCCTGATTGGTAGATTCTTCCAAGTGTTCGACTTCAACTCATTTATTCACACTTGTTAGATTGTACTGGGGCACCTTGACACTCATTTTCATTATTGGTGGGTTGTCTCGCGTTGGTTAACGGTATACATTATTGACCGGTAATCCAACGATTTCTCACATGGTCGACTTCAGCTCATTTATTCCCATTGTGTAGAATTGTGCCATCGAGATCGGTGAAGACCTCGGGTTGCATCAGCATCTTTCGGTTCACTTTTGACAGTCCATTCAGTTTCTGCCACTGATGCTGTCCACCCTTATATGTTGTAGTGTCAGTACAACAACATCCTATATGTTGGCTCCCGAGTTGCTTGATTGTACCATGTGTTCCACCCCTTATGATTTGGTACCTGGAGATTCAGTTACATTTGTGATCAGACATCCATTTTCAGCACTATTGATCAGTTTGATATATGTGATACTTGGACATTGATTCCGACTTGTACTTCCGGGACGTGCTCAGTTGATTCATTGTGTACTTTCAGTTCAGCTATACTTGTATACATTCTGGATCCATTTTGTACTTTCTATATGGATATATTTTTGACTGAGCATGGGTATGCCCGCCTCAGACATAAGTTGACTCTCTATTTTCTTTCATTGGTTTTTGGCAAGCTGAAATATGGTGAAGTCCTCTCTTGTCCTCGCGAAGTTCTTTCTATGCACATAATACATTTCGGCCATCATGTACCCCTTCTGACCTCATATATTAGGGGGCATCTATTATAGCATCATTTTTCACCCTCATGTGATTCATGATTGTCTTTTTGGCCTTGGGCACCCATTCCCACAGACTTGAATAAAGTTCATAAAAAACAATGTTTAAAATCCCATACGCGGGTATGCCCAAACTTTTCCGCGTGTATACACGAGTCCATAGATACTTTTCCGCATATGCCATTAAAATCATTAAAAAATATATAAAAATCCCTATTTTCGAGGCTGGGTTGATGGTTATTCCCGTAATTCAACCACCCCATCTCGTGGCCAACTGTTTCCAACAGATTGAAACTACTTTGAGGGAGTATAAAAGCCCCTCATGTGCATGGCCTAAGGGAGAGAGAAAATTATAGACATTATATTCTGTTGGAGCCCTAGTTCAAGTCTGATTTCCCGTGCCTCCTGCACTTCCCAGATTTTTACAGGAAACCCTTGTTTCCTGGATATGTTCATCAGCTTATATGTCATCTTGTGTGCACAAGTCTTGAAAGTATCCTAGCGAGGCAAGGGCGGGACGGATCCGGACGACGGTCTGTTCGAAGATCGTGGAAGGATTCAGGTGATCTCTCCACCTTTCTATTATTGTACATGTTGTTCGTAATGAAGAAGAACCATCTTGTTCCCAAATTCACGTGTTAATATCTGCTTGCATATGTGAAAATATTGTTATTTAAGCATTTATTATTGTTTATATGATGTTTCACATGGATTACACTAACATTTAGGAGAGATATATGTTGTACAACTAGATTTCCGTGCATGTTCTTTCCTGATTTCCAGGTTGAAGAGGAAGAAGGGTTGCTGGGGGTTTGGACCCCACGGGATCTACATCAAACATAAGATCTACGGGTGAGTTCTACAATCGATGTTATCTAGTTTTTGGCATACAAGTTTGGTTGTGTGAGTCCTTCTTGAATAGCATGCCCTGATCTGTGGAGGTTTTAGACCCAATGACCTCTAGGGAGTTATTTCCCGAAACAGAACTGGCGAATCAATAAGGGAGCAGAGGTCAATGCTTTTTTCAAAGCATCGAATGAGCGCTGAGCGAAGTCATCCAAAAAGAATTGAACTCCTTTCTTCAAAAATCTCATAAATCCTTTGGTAACTTCAGCGTAATTCACGATAAATCTCCGAAGAAAATTAGCTTTTCCTTGTAGACTTTGAAGTTGACGAATAGACGACGGGGGAGGCAACCGAAGTATTGCCTCAACCTTGAAGGGATCTACCCTAATCCCTTCCGAAGACACAATAAATCCCAATAACCAATCGGATGTAACCGCGAAAACACACTTGTTCGGATTCAACCTAATCTTGTAGAAACGACATCGTTCAAATACTTGATGGAGGTGAGCACGATGATCAATTCTCTTTCAAGAACGAGCAGCTAAATCATCCAAATACGCCTCGATAATATGTTTGATGTCGTGGAAGGCATATGACATGGCCCGCTGAAACGTAGCCCCTGCATTTTTAAGACCAAAAGGCATCTTCTTGTAAGCAAAAGTATCCCAGGGACAAATAAAGGCAGTCTTATGCTGATCTTCAGCACAGATAGTAATTTGATTATATCCGGAGAAATCGTCCATGAAGGAGAAAATCTCGTTACCGGCACACTCATCGATAATATGATCTATAAATTGTGTGGGGTAATTATCTTTCAGACATGCTTTATTAGGTCTCTGAAATCATTGCGAACTTGAATTTTTCCTTGTTTTTTATCCACGAGAACAAGATTCGAAACCCACTCCGTCAAAGGAACAGGGAAAATGAATCCTGCCTTGAGCAGTTTCTCCACCTCGGCTTTGATAGCTGTAGCTTTCCTAGGATTGACCAGACGAAGCTTTTGCCTCACTGGCTTAGCATTTTCATAAGTCTTGATCTCATGCTGGAAAATAGATGGATCTATACCAGGCATTTCCTCATAAGACCAAGCGAACACATCCCTAAACTCTTTAAAGAGATCGGTGAGTCCCGAGATCTCTTCGGAGTACTACATTCAGCTCCGATGAAGACATTCTCTATAACATTGGGATCCCTGGAAATGTTCACTGGGATAGTTGGAGAAATCACAGCCATGTTCCCTTCATCATATACCTGTGTTGGTGCTAAAGGGTTCAGGACTGGGCGAACAGGACTAGGAGACAAAGGACTTGGAAAACTTGATTCAACTTTGCTCAAATCAGGTAAAAATTAAGACTGATGATGCAAATCATCCCACGGTCTATCTATACTAGTAATAGCTTCCAAGATGGCCTCTTCATATGGAAGAGTGGTATCAGAGCAATCACAGAGCGAGAAGAAGAACTAAGTGTCCAAGCCAGGAGCCTTGTCATTGGTCTCTTCCCGAGAGAAAGAGGAGAGGCCGGAATGGACTGCGAGTCAACAATATATTGATAAGCAATCTCAGCTGCAGACATCGGAAATGCCATTCCACCCACTTGACCTTCCGCTAATGTGGGGGTAGGGGAAGGCAAGGTCCAAGGATCCGAAAAATAATGAGTTCTGAAGAACTCTCTTCGAATAGGAGCCCTTGAGGATGAAATTGCATTTATATGAATGGTAGGAGGTGGAATATCAAAAGTACCCATCAAAGAAGAATACATTCCAACCCGTAAATTCTCAACAGGAGGCTTGGCATTATCCAACTTTGGAATAGTTGAGTCAGTAGATGCATTCGGGGCTACAGGAGAACAGTCTAGTTGATCCACTGTAACAATCCTCCCTTCATGAGGGAAACAACTAACTCGAAATAATGAGGATGCAATAGCATCCATCTCATAAATCCAGTTTTTCCCCAACAGAAGGTTGTAGTCCAAGCTTGCATCAACTATCTCAACCTCTATATTTACAGTTTTGCCCCCAACAAAGATGGGAAAAGCTGGGATAATACCATGCGGTCTGTGAGAATGACCATCAAATGTATTCAGAAGAGTAGCATATGGAATAGCTGCGGGGGATCCAATTCCCTTCCAGCATGCGAGAGACATCACACATGTGGAAGCGCCGTCATCAATGACCGTTCGAAAAATATTGAATTTTCGAAACGACGATTTGATATGAAAATCCATATGATGGGGGAGTCTCTTTTTAAAATTAGACATATCGAATGTAATCACAAGAGATTTCTTTAGATCGACAGCCCCAATAGCAGTGAGCAGAGCACTTCACTGAGCTGGACAAGACTGGAGCACCTCAAGAGCCAACATGGCACAAGGAATCTACACCAGATCTTCCACAATAGAGTAGTTCTGGGCAGCCCTAGCATTTGGATTAATCGTCGTATGCTTAGTAGATGCTTTTGGCATCCGAGGTATAGGCTCAACAGTAGGCCTCGTAATATGAAGCGGCTCAGTACCATCGGGAGCACCCTTGGCTTTCAAAGACTCATCTTCGCCATAATCATGGGATCTCGTGGCGATATCCGCATGAGCACTCATCATGTATATGTTTGATGGAGTTTCCCCTTCCTGGGTGCCCCCAAAGGAAGCCCCAGTATTTTGATTTGCGCCAACAACTAGCTGTTGCCCTTGGGGAAAAGGGTTTGTCAACGCAGCCTGGGAACTAGAAGAACCCTGCTTAGCTAACAAGCGCTGCGCATCCTGAATTTTAGGGCAAAGGTGAGTAATATGGTCTCCAACACATAACTTGCATGGAAAATTCACTTTATTTTTATCTTTTGGACCCTCACCAACATGCTTGTTGGATTTATTTGCATTACCCTTCCCATTCTTGCCCTTTTTCTTATTATTTTTCCATCCCTTCTTCTTCCCTTCGGATTGTTGATTTTCTTTAGGGTTAGATGTCTGAACGACATTCACCGACAAAGATTGAGAAGGCGATGACTCAGCAGGCACAGCCTGACCAGAAGAAGCAGATTGTATAGACAACTGCTGCAATTGACTAAGCAGGTTAGCTGCACCACTATTGATCGACCCTATAAGTCCGTCACCAAGAGGACCAGGTTTAGTTTTGGATATGTATAATTGGGAGTGAGGAGCATTAGGAAAATATTTATGAAGGACACCAGAATGAGAATATATCAATTCAAGCTGTTGGGCCCTAAAAATAGCCTGCTCCTCGGAAAATACCCCTGAGAGGGATACATCCTTAGAAATGATATTTGTTTACTTGAGGATTTCAAAAACCGTTCAAAGGAATTCTCCCGAAGAATATAAGCTTTAATAAGCCTCTTCCTTCTTCGCCATTCTGAATATGATCGAAATGTGGGTTGCGTCGTCTTGCTTAAAATTAGCTGGGAGTTCGGTCCCAGCCATGAGTTCTGTCCTGGCATCATAACGAATATGCAACTGGAAATTATTTAGAAATATAGTAGCCAGATCTCCAAAAGTAGCAAAACTGTCCCCAGTTAACTCAATGTATCACTTGGCAGCATTTCCAGTCAAGGTGCGTTGAAAAAACCTCAACCTAATCGAATCCTCGATCAGGGAGTTAGATGAACACCAAAGATGGAAAGTGGTGATATGATCAGCCGGGTCCTCTCCATTCTTGCCTTAAAACTTTGGAATGTCTAAAGGTAGTTTGGTAGGAACCGGAGGCCACCTCGGACTATATCGGATTGGATCATTTGTCAATTTTGATAAATCTGGCAAGTTTAAAGTTGCCAAAAAAGGTAAACGAGGAGGGGCTTGAGGGTTCCATCTTTGTTGGGATGGATTCCCATCATTCTGAAAAGAATAACCTGGATTTGATGAGGCACCAGGTTGCCAGAAAGAACTCGTAGAAAATGTTGGGCCATAAGACGATCCTTGTGACCCAAAATTTGGAGAAGGACCCCCTCCCAACGTAGAGTTACCATAGACCAGACCAGTTCCCCCCATTGAAGTAGTGAACGAAGAGGAAACCCCCTGATAGGGGTTCCAGGCATTAGAAAAAGGGGAAAAATCCTGATAAGTACTCGATGAAGTGAATGGACCATTCCCTTGCCGACCAACGAAAAACTGATTCCCTGCCCCTACTGCAGTAAATATAGGGTTCCAACTGGTAAAGGTAGTCGAACTCTGACCTCTGGACCAAGGGTTAAAACTCTGAGTCTGGGAAGTAAAAGGAAAAGACCCTAAGGAAGGATTTGAACTAGGAATATGCCCACTTCCGAAGGGGAACCCTTGAAAAGAAGCTGACCCACTAGCCAAAGAAGACATGGGTGTAGATGCAGCTGCAGCAGTGGAAAAGGAAAACGAAGGAATCCCACTAACGGGCATTCCAAAACAAAAGGGACCAGATTGAGAAGCTTGTACTTGGGTGGAGCTAGAGCCAAACACAGCAGTACTAGAAGAAATTGAAGATATAACAATTGTGCCTCCTCCTTCTACTGAAGCAGGAGTCTGAATGCCTACAGCACTCACAGCCGAAGACGCGTTCCCAGTCGTGGCCATCGAAAGGTATGAATGAGATGGATAAGGACTTTCTGGTATTGCAGACTCAGGTCCGATGTACTCAACAACAAACGGAGAATTAGGAGGAAGAGGAGATGGAAGTGACTCAAGAGGCTGAGGTACTTCCTCTACTTCTACTCTTCTTGTGCTTCTCTTGCAAATAAGACTCTCAAGGTGAGCGGGGTGCCCCTCTCGGAACCAACACCAGAACTAACTACAGAACCTTAAAGCCCTAGCGGAGGATCTCTCTCCGCTGCGTCAGATACCACAGAGTGATATTCACCTGCTATATTACTCCTACGCCTTCTTGAAGAAGGCTCAGCACTCTCGGGAGATAACCCCCAGATTCTCCTCGATCGATGAGGCACTTGATCAACCACTTTAATAGATTAATTAGACTCAAAAAAGTATAAAGCTAAGCAAGATAGGAGCAAAGAGCGCTCGCTACAAAAATCCCTAAGATGCAACCAAGCAAGCAGCCTTCAGGTATTTCTGCTCCGGGTGATTAGGACCGGACACCAAAATACAAGAAAGCGAAAAATAGGACCTCCCGAAAGTATTCTGGGATAATGATGGCCCAGGCCTACTAGCGAAGGTAACAGAAACAGTTACGCCGACCTCCTAACAACAGCCTTTGCCGGTGCAAGTACCCAAGCTTCGCCGGGGCACCCTCTAGAAGTACTGCCGGAAGTGATACGGCGTCTGCCTCAGGTACCACGGGTATTCCCCCCTGCAGTCACATGTTTGATACCTAGGAATGGAAACTAAGGGCACCAATCCGTGTTAGCAGCCGGGCGGAACGGTCTTAAGGCAAGATCCAGCAAATCAGAGAGGGGGTATCTCTCTTCTCAACCTTCACTTTCTCTCGCGCTTGACTCTCTGGAGGAGAGATTTCCCAGTCCACCTAATGGTGTTGGATTTCGCTCATTTAATAAACTTCTATGTTTTAGTTTGAGCGGTCTTGGAGAGTTAACTCTCCACTCACCTAATCCAAGGCCCTACAACCTAGCTAGTTGATGTATGACACTTAATAAAAAAAAAACTTGCTAGTTGTTTTTAAATTATTGCGCTTGTTTTAGTTGGCTATTATACTAAGTCAAGGGAATATGGAAATGAAACTCGTGATGCTTTATGACGCAGAAAATAAATTAATGAAAACCAAACTACATGCAGATGCAATAATTGCCTTTTGATGAAAAGAAATTTCTACACGGGTTCTACGATACTATTTTTTTTTTTCAAATATCAAACCTCACACTCGCAAAATTTATGAAAAAGACTAAAAATGTTCAGGTGCACCTAATGCAAATTACTAAGAGCATGCCAACTCTAAGATGCAAAATCTAATAAAGAAAAGAGAAATTTTCAAGAATCCCTCAGTTCTATCACTTTTCCGGCTATCCACAAAGCTAGTTCCCAAATCAGAAACTCTCAGTATAAAGACGCCAAAATATGCTCGAAATAAGAGAAAGAAACCAATGTAAATTCCCTTCCCAAATCAAGTCAGAAACCGAAGGTAAAAAAAATCTCAACAAGGCTTCAAAAGATGAAAAGAAACCAAAACAAAAATGCAAAACAAAAGCAATGGCAAAACAAAATGTTTTTGAGTTTTTGAATTTTATAAAAATAAGACTTCAAAGAGACCAAGAAAACTATCCAATTACCAAGCCAAACAATCTCCGAATTCTAAGCAAAATTTCAACAAAAATGCTCCAAATCTTATAGTTCCACTTAGTAGCAAGATTTATATGAGCAAAAGGAAGACAAGAAACTCAGTAACTCAGTGCGGTATAATAGCACAATCTTACAGCAAACAAAACTGCAAAGAACCAAAAATGACTCTTCAAAAAATTGCAACAAGACCTAGTCAAATGAAATCAAGAAAACCAACCAAAAAGTAGGCAAACATCAAAATGCAAAGCAAGACATAACGTTAGGAGAGAGCATACGAGCAGGAGCTCTCTGTCCTGATTAAGCAGAACAACCAAGAATCTCCAAAAAAATATCTTGGTACTCGAACCAGAAATGCAAGCACTAAAAAACAAGATTTTCCAAATGGGCCAGTCTTCAACCAAACAAGAGAGAAAAAGACCAATAACCACTTTCAACACAATCTAGAGACTATAAGGACACTGCAGGAACAGGTCTTCACAGGCAGAGAAGACCAAAAAGTCCAAAAATCAAAAATTTCAAAATTTTCCGAGGCATATGCTACTTATCAGTTTTGCAACAAGCGTGCATACGCGACTGTGGCAAAGGAAAAATGCGTATACGTGACTTCCTTTCACCAAACCTGCGTGTATACGCGTCTGTGTAGAGAAAAAATAGCGTATGAAAAGGTAAATAATGAAAAAAATGATCTTTGGCTAAGAACTAGATGCTTTAGTCTGGTAGAAAAAAACAAGTGAATTTGGAAATAATGATTAAAGTAACTGGAAACCTTCCTTGTTTGAAACCACCCAACAGGGGAATCACAAGAATGCGATCCCCAATGGAGTCGCCAGTTTTGTTTCGGGTAAAATCACCCTAGAGGTTTGTTGGGTCAAAACCTCCACAGAGCAGGGCATGCCATTCAGAAGGACTCACA